>JBBDGP010005312.1:0-61650 GCA_037952835.1 Lithobates septentrionalis
GGGAAGTGCCCGGTATTGAGGGGCAGAAAGGGGGGAAGTGCCCGGTATTGAGGGGCAGAAAGGGGGAAGTGCCCGGTATTGAGGGGCAGAAAGGGGGGAAGTGCCCGGTATTGAGGGGCAGAAAGGTGGGGGAAGTGCCCGATATTGGGGGGCTGGAAGGGGGGGAAGTGCCTGAAATTGGGGGCAGGAAGGGGAGGGAAGTGCCCGGTATTGAGGGGCAGGAAGGGGAGGAAGTGCCCGGTATTGAGGGGCAGGAAGGGGGGGGGAAGTGCCCGGTATTGATGGGCAGGAAGGGGAGGGAAGTGCCCGGTATTGAGGGGCAGGAATTGGGAAGGTGTCCGGTATTGAGGGGCTGGAAGGGGGAAAAGTGCCCGATATTAGGGGGCAGGAAGGGGGGGGAAGTGCCTGGTATTGAGGGGCAGAAAGTGCCCGGTATTAAGGGGCAGGAAGGGGGGAAGTGCCCGGTATTGAGGGGCTGGAAGGGGGGGGAAGTGCCCAATATTGGGGGGCAGGAAGGGGGGAAGTGCCCGGTATTGAGGGGCAGGAAGGGGGGAAAGTGTCGGTATTGAGGGGCAGGAAGGGGGGAAAGTGCCCAGTATTGAGGGGCAGGAAGGGGGGAAAGTGCCCGGTATTGAGGGGCAGAAAGGGGGGAAAGTGCCCGGTATTGAGGGCAGAAAGGGGGGAAAGTGCCCGGTATTGAGGGGCAGAAAGGGGGGAAAGTGCCCGGTATTGGGGAGCAGGAAGGGGAGCGAAGTGCCCGGTATTGAGGGGCAGAAAGGGGGGAAGTGGCCAGTATTGAGGAGGAGGAAGGGGAGGGAAGTTCCCGGTATTGAGAGGCAGGAAGGGGGGGAAGTGCCCGGTATTGAGGGGCAGGAAGGGGGAAGGTGCCCGGTATTGAGGGGCAGGAAGGGGGAAGGTGTCCGGTATTGAGGGGCTGGAAGGGGGGGAAGTGCCCGATATTGGGGGGGCAGGAAGGGGGGAAGTGCCTGGTATTGAGGGGCAGGAAGGGGGGAAAGTGCCCGGTATTGAGGGGCAGGAAGGGGGGAAAGTGCCCCGTATTGAGGGGCAGGAAGGGGGGGAAGTGCCCAGCATTGAGGGGCAGAAAGGGGAGTAGTGCCCATTCTTTCTTTGTTTTTCTGTATATTAGATCTCACATCTCCTGAAGAAGAAGCACTAAACGGGGCGCAGCATGTAGAGTTACCTTCATCTCTATACCTACCACCAATCATCTCTTTCCATCATTAGCACTCAGGTTAAATTATTCTCGATCTTTTTTGGTAACAATCGATTATTCAGGTGGTGTGAGCTCTGTGTGGGTCAAACTACAAATTCTTTTTAACATGAATGTCAACAATCATGTTTAAATAAAAAATGTATAATTTTTCTATCACGTTGTAGCGGTGTGCCTGTAAAGTCCATATTTCTGTGTCCTCGATATTTCTTGGTTCTGGGATAATGGCGGAGGCCGGCTGCCGCATGTTTTTAACAATATTTTTTTTCTAGTGTGAATATAAATGAGGTGTGTATATATATATATATATATATATATAAGGAGTAAATCACCAGAAATTATACAAGCTGGCCCCTCCCCACACTTTAAGGGGTAATAAATAAAATCTCGGGGAAGAGGGAGGAGCTGTAATATTATCCTTATTCCTCACTCAGGCTGTGATTGGTTCCCTGAAGAGACTTGTCTCCGCCTCTCCAGCCATCAGTCACACTCTGACATCATCATATACATCGAAGGACCGCCCACAACCCCAAGTAGCTGAGAAGAGGAATACCATAAGGCGGGGGGGAGGTGGTGGTTTCTACAAGGGAATGTCTACTTCAATCCTGGAATTCCAAGGATCAGCACAGAACGTGACTTGGTGATCATACAAACCGAGATTTACAATGTAGATTGCTTGCAGTGAGAACCTAACACTGTGTGCATGCTTATCTATACCAGAGTACACACAGGCAGCATTCATAGAGACTACAGCTGGCTACACCCAGGGGGCAGAAATGTATCAGCAGGAGGAGGAGGCGACCTTTGACAGTTGAAGATCGATCTACAAGAACATGGAAGAGATCAAAGATCACAGGGGAGCGCCAACTATTTATAAGTGATTATGTATCAAACTCCAGATAAAAGACTTTTATAAATGTCACAATAAATATTAACACTTCAGAGTCACCTTCACTGAGTAAAGACCCAATCACAATCATTTCCATGTCTGTAGAGTATCCTTCATGAAGGCAAAACTACTGACACTGCAGGCTGACTTACACCAGGAGGTCCAGGCCTGGCCCGAGTACTATACAAAGCGCAGAGATCAGTAGTGTGTAGGGCAGTGTACAGAGGTCAGTAGTATGTAGAGCGGTGTACAGAGATCAGTAGTGTGTAGGGCAGTGTACAGAGGTCAGTAGTATGTAGGGCGGTGTACAGAGGTCAGTAGTGTGAAGGGCGGTGTACAGAGGTCAGTAGTATGTAGAGCGGTGTACAGAGGTCAGTAGGATGTAGAGCGGTGTACAGAGGTCAGTAGGATGTAGAGCGGTGTACAGAGGTCAGTAGGATGTAGAGCGGTGTACAGAGGTCAGTAGGATGTAGAGGCGGTGTACAGAGGTCAGTAGGATGTAGAGCGGTGTACAGAGATCAGTAGGATGTAGGGCGGTGTACAGAGGTCAGTAGGATGTAGGGCGGTGTACAGAGGTCAGTAGTATGTAGGGCGGTGTACAGAGGTCAGTAGTATGTAGGGCGGTGTACAGAGGTCAGTAGTATGTAGGGCGGTGTACAGAGGTCAGTAGTATGTAGGGCGGTGTACAGAGGTCAGCAGTATGTAGGGCGGTGTACAGGGCTCAGCAGTATGTAGGGCGGTGTACAGGGCTCAGCAGGGCGGTGTACAGGGCTCAGCAGGGCGGTGTACAGGGCTCAGCAGGGCGGTGTACAGGGCTCAGCAGGGCGGTGTACAGGGCTCAGCAGGGCGGTGTACAGGGCTCAGCAGGGCGGTGTACAGGCTCAGCAGGGCGGTGTACAGGGCTCAGCAGGGCGGTGTACAGGGCTCAGCAGGGCGGTGTACAGGGCTCAGCAGGGCGGTGTACAGGGCTCAGCAGGGCGGTGTACAGGGCTCAGCAGGGCGGTGTACAGGGCTCAGCAGGGCGGTGTACAGGGCTCAGCAGGGCGGTGTACAGGGCTCAGCAGGGCGGTGTACAGGGCTCAGCAGGGCGGTGTACAGGGCTCAGCAGGGCGGTGTACAGAGGTCAGCAGGGCGGTGTACAGGGCTCAGCAGGGCGGTGTACAAGGCTCAGCAGGGCGGTGTACAGGCGGTGTACAGGGCTCAGCAGGGCGGGTGTACAGGGCTCAGCAGGGCGGTGTACAGGGCTCAGCAGGGCGGTGTACAGGGCTCAGCAGGGCGGTGTACAGGGCCTCAGGCGGTGTACAGGGCTCAGCAGGGCGGTGTACAGGGCTCAGCAGGGCGGTGTACAGGGCTCAGCAGGGCGGTGTACAGGGCTCAGCAGGGCGGTGTACAGGGCTCAGCAGGGCGGTGTACAGGGCTCAGCAGGGCGGTGTACAGGCTCAGCAGGGCGGTGTACAGGGCTCAGCAGGGCGGTGTACAGGGCTCAGCAGGGCGGTGTACAGGGCTCAGCAGGGCGGTGTACAGGGCTCAGCAGGGCGGTGTACAGGCTCAGTCAGGGCGGTGTACAGGGCTCAGTAGGGCGGTGTACAGAGGTTCAGCAGGGCGGTGTACAGGGCTCAGCAGGGCGGTGTACAGGGCTCAGCAGGGCGGTGTACAGGCTCAGCAGGGCGGTGTACAGGGGTCAGCAGGGCGGTGTACAGGGGTCAGCAGGGCGGTGTACAGGGGTCAGCAGGGCGGTGTACAGGGGTCAGCAGGGCGGTGTACAGGGGTCAGCAGGGCGGTGTACAGGGGTCAGCAGGGCGGTGTACAGGGGTCAGCAGGGCGGTATACAGGGCTCAGTAGGGCGGTGTACAGGGCTCAGTAGGGCGGTGTACAGGGCTCAGTAGGGCGGTGTACAGGGCTCAGTAGGGCGGTGTACAGGGCTCAGTAGGGCGGTGTACAGGGCTCAGTAGGGCGGTGTACAGGGCTCAGTAATGTGGGGACATGGGTCTACCTGTCTGCTGCCTTTGATGGACAATTTGCTGTCTCCATCCTTGGAGTGACTCCATAGTAGAAGGGGTAATAATGGTCTCACTCGGCTGTAATCTTCTCGGATTGTCCCCGGTGTCCATCATTCAGCACAGGATCGGTGGGGCGATGATTGATAAGCTGTATCTCATTTTATCTCTGAGGTCATAATATAACTTTAATAAAATATGGCGCCCTGTGCAGAACGTATCCCAGGTATCCCTTTATCAGGGGTCTCAAACTTGCGGGCATTCAGCTGTTGGGAAACTACAAGTCCCATCATGCTTCTGCCGGTGGGAGGAGTCATGCTTGTAACTTTCAGCCTTGCAATGCATCATGGGACTTGTAGTTTTACAACAGCTGGAGGGCCGCCAGTTTGAGACCTGTGCTTTAGATGTATATTCTGACAGGCCACTGGGGGGCGCCGATCATCAGATTACACGGCTAAAGTCTACAACACCAAGTGGTCTCCCGAGAGAAGAATGTGTGTCCGGGGAGGGAGACTTTATGTCATTCCAATAAAGGAAAAAAAAACAAAAAAGTTAATTGTGTGTTATAGAAAAGGGAAGGTATTATTACATATGGGGGGGGTGGTACAAGGGAGGGTATTATTACATATGGGGGTGTACATAATAATAATACCTTCCCTTGTACCCCCCCCCATATGTAATAATACCTTCCCTTGTACCCCCCCTCAATATGTAATCATACCCTCCCTTTGTACCCCCCAAATGTAATAATAGCGTCCCCTGAACCCCCCCATATGTAATACCTTCATTTGTACCCCCCCATATGTAATAATACCTTCCCTTGTAACCCCCCCCCCCAATATGTAATCATACCCTCCCTTGTACCCCCAAATGTAATAATACTGTCCCCTGAACCCCCTATATGTAATAATACCTTCCCTTGTACCCCCCCATATGTTATAATACCATCCCTTGTAACCCCCCCCCCCCACAATATGTAATAATACCTGTACCTCCCCCCCACATATGTAACACCTTCCCTTATACCCCACCATATGTAATAATACTTTCCCTTGTACCCCAGGGGAAGGAAGTCTTACATGTCAATTGGGGGGGGGGGCATGGGGAGGAAGCATTACATGTCTATGGGGGGGGGGGGGGGCACGAGAGGGAAGAAATACATGGCAATTGGGGGACAGGGGAAGGAAGCCTTACATGTCTATGGGGGGGGGGGACACGGGAAGGAAACATTACATGTCTATAGGGGGGGGGACATGGGAAGGAAGCATTACATGTCTATAGGGGGGAACACGGGAAGGAAGCATTACATGTCTATAGGGGGGGACACGGGAAGGAAGCATTACATGTTATTGGGGGGGACGACACAGGAAGGAAGCCTTACATGTTACTGGGGGGGAACGGGAAGGAAGCATTACATGTCTATGGGGGGGGACACGGGAGGGAAGCCTTATATGTTATCGGGGGGGGACATGGGAAGGAAGCATTACATGTCTATGGGAGGGGGGAAAGACAGGAAGGAAGCATTAAATGTCTATGGGGACACAGGAAGGAAGCCTTACATGTTATTGGGGGGGACACGGTAAAGAAGCATTACATGTCTATAGGGGGGACATGGGAAGGAAGCATTACATGTTATTGGGGGGGCACGGGATAGAAGCATTACATGTTATGGGGGGGGGGACACGGGATAGAAGCATTACATGTTATGGGGGGGGGGACACGGGATAGAAGCATTACATGTTATGGGGGGACACGGGATAGAAGCATTACATGTTATGGGGGGGACACGGGATAGAAGCATTACATGTTATGGGGGGGACACGGGATAGAAGCATTACATGTTATGGGGGGGACACTGGAAGTTAGAATTACATGTTATGGGGGGGGACCCGGAATGGAAGCCTTACATGTTATGGGGGGGACACGGGATGGAAGTATTACATGTTATTAGGGGGAGACACGGGAAGGAAGCATTACATGTCTAAAGGGGGGGGGGGGGGGACACAGGAGACACGGGAAGGAAGCATTACATGTCTAAAGGGGGGGGGGGGGGGGACACAGGATGGAAGCATTACATGTTACGGGGGGGAACGGGAAGGAAGCATTACATGTCTATATAGGGGGGGGACACGGGATGGAAGCCTTACATGTTATGGGGGGGACACGGGAAGGAAGCCTTACATGTCTATGGGGGGGACATGGGAAGGAAGCCTTACATGTTATCGGGGGGGGGGGGGGGCATGGGAAGGAAGCATTACATGTTATTGGGGCGGACACGGTAAAGAAGCATTACATGTCTATAGGGGGGGACACGGGAAGGAAGCATTACATGTCTATAGGGGGGGGGGAACAGGAAGGAAACAATACATGTCTATGGGGGGACATGGGAAGGAAGCATTACATGCTATTGGGGGGGGGACACGGGACAGAAGCATTACATGTTATGGGGGGACACAGGATGGAAGCATTACATGTCTATAGGGGGGGGGGGGGGGAGACACCAGAAGTTAGAATTACATGTTATTAGGGGGGACCCAGAATGAAAGCCTTACATGTTATGGGGGGGGGGGACACGGGATGGAAGTATTACATGTTATTAGGGGGGGACACGGGAAGAAAGCATTACATGTCTATGGGGGGGGGGGGGGATAGAAGCATTACATGTTATTAGGGGGGGACATGGGAAGGAAGCCTTACATGTCTATAGGGGGGGGGGGACACAGGATGGAAGCCTTACATGTTACTGGGGGGGGGAGCCTTACATGTCTATGGGGGACACAGGAAGGGAGCCTTACATGTTATTGGGGGGGACATGGTAAAGAAGCATTACATGTCTATAGGGGGGGGGGGGAACGGAAAGGAAACAATACATGTCTATGGGGGGACATGGGAAGGAAGCATTACATGATATTGGGAGGGGGGGCACAGGATAGAAGCATTACATGTTATGGGGGGGGGACACGGGATAGAAGCATTACATTTTATGGGGGGGGACACAGGATGGAAGCATTACATGTCTATAGGGGGGGGGGACCGGAAGTTAGAATTACATGTTATTAGGGGGGGACCCAGAATGGAAGCCTTACATGTTATGGGGGGGGGACACGGGATGGAAGTATTACATGTTATTAGGGGGGGACACGGGAAGGAAGCATTACATGTCTAAAGGGGGGGGACACGGGATGGAAGCCTTACATGTTATGGGGGGGACACGGGAAGGAAGCCTTACATGTCTATGGGGGGGACACGGGAAGGAAGCCTTACATGTTATCGGGGGGGGGACATGGGAAGGAAGCATTACATGTCTATGAGGGGGAAAACACAGAAAGGAAGCCTTACATGTTAATGGGGGGTACATGTGATGGAAGCCTTACATGTCTATGGGGGACACAGGAAGGAAGCCTTACATGTTATTGGGGCGGACACGGTAAAGAAGCATTACACGTCTATGGGGGGGGACACGGGAAGGAAGCATTACATGTCTATAGGGGGGGGGGACAGGAAGGAAACAATACATGTCTATGGGGGGACACGGGAAGGAAGCATTACATGCTATTGGGGGAGGGGACACGGGACAGAAGCATTACATGTTATGGGGGGGACACAGGATGGAAGCATTACATGTCTATAGGGGGGGGGGGGGGGGGAGACACCAGAAGTTAGAATTACATGTTATTAGGGGGGGACCCGGAATGAAAGCCTTACATGTTATGGGGGGGGGGGGGGGGGGGGGAGACACAGGATGGAAGTATTACATGTTATGGAGGGGGGGACACGGAATGGAAGCATTACATGTTATTAGGGGGGGACACGGGAAGGAAGCATTACATGTCTATGGGGGGGGGGGGGGGGGATAGAAGCATTACATGTTATGGGGGGGACACAGGATGGAAGCATTACATGTCTATAGGGGGGGGGGGGGGGGGGAGACACCAGAAGTTAGAATTACATGTTATTAGGGGGGGACCCGGAATGAAAGCCTTACATGTTATGGGGGGGGGGGGGGGGGAGGACACAGGATGGAAGTATTACATGTTATGGAGGGGGGGACACGGAATGGAAGCATTACATGTTATTAGGGGGGACACGGGAAGGAAGCGTTACATGTTATTAGGGGGGGAACCGGGAAGGAAGCGTTACATGTTATTGGGGGGGACACAGGAGGGACGAATTACATGGCAATTGGGGGGACACGAGAAGAAACCATTACATGTTATTGGGGGGGAGGGGGAACACGGGAAGGAAGCATTACATGTCTATAGGGGGGGAGGAACAGGAAGGAAACAATACATGTCTATGGGGGGACATGGGAAGGAAGCATTACATGCTATGGGGGGGACACAGGATGGAAGCATTACATGTCTATGGGGGGGGGGGGGGAGACACCAGAAGTTAGAATTACATGTTATTAGGGGGGGACCCGGAATGGAAGCCTTACATGTTATGGGGGGGGGGGGGACACGGGATGGAAGTATTACATGTTATGGAGGGGGGGACACGGAATGGAAGCATTACATGTTATTAGGGGGGACACGGGAAGGAAGCATTACATGTCTATGGGGGGGGGGCATGGGATAGAAGCATTACATGTTATTGGGGGGGGACACGGGAAGAACGAATTACATGGCAATTGGGGGGACACGGGAAGAAACCCATTACATGTTATTGGGGGGGAGGGGGAACACGGGATGGAAGCATTACATGTCTATAGGGGGGGACATGGGAAGGAAGCATTACATGTCTATAGGGGGGGGGACACGGGATGGAAGCATTACATGTCTATAGGGGGGGGACACAGGATGGAAGCATTACATGTCTATGGGGGGGGACACAGGATGGAAGCATTACATGTCTATGGGGGGGGGACACGGGAAGGAAGCATTACATGTCTATAGGGGGGGGGGGGAACACGGGATAGAAGCATTACATGTCTATAGGGGGGGGAGAACACCGAAAGGAAGAATTATATGTTATTGGGGGGGGACACAGGAAAGAAGCATTACATGTCTATGGGGGGGGGGGGGGAACGGGATGGAAGCATTACATGTTATTGGGGGGAGACACGGGAATTAAGCGTTACATGTCTATGGGGGGGGGGACACACGGGAAGGAAGCCTTACATGTTATTGGGGGGGGACACGGGAAGGAAGAATTACATGGCAATTGGGGGACACGGGAAGGAACCATTACATGTTATTGGGGGGGACACAGGAAGGAAGCATTACCTGTCTATGGGGGGGGCATGGGAAGAATCATTACATGTCTAGGGGGGGGGGGGGACATGGGAAGGAAGCATTACATGTCTATGGGGGGGACACGGGAGGTTAGTGTTACATGTTATGGGGGGGGGACGTGGGAAGGAAAAATTACATGTCTATGGGGGGGGGGGGACACGGGATTGAAGCATTACATGTTATTGGGGGGGCACGGGAAGGAAACAATACATGTCTATAGGGGGGACACGGGAAGGAGGCCTTACATGTCTATAGGGGGGGACGACACCAAAAGGAAGAATTACATGTTATTGGGGGGGGGACACGGGAGGGAAGCCTTACAAGTTATGGGGGGGGGACACGGTATAGAAGTAATTCATGTTATGGGGGGGACACGGGATGGAAGCATTACATGTCTATAGGGGGGGACACGGGAATTAAGCGTTACATGTCTATGGGGGGGGACATGGGAAGGAACCATTACATGTATTGGGGGGACACAGGAAGGAAGCATTACATGTTATTGGGGGGGACACAGGAAGGAAGCATTACATGTTATTGGGGGGGACACAGGAAGGAAGCATTACATGTTATTGGCGGGGGACACAGGAAGGAAGCATTACATGTTATTGGCGGGGGACACAGGAAGGAAGCATTACATGTCAATGGGGGGGCATGGGAAGAAAGAGTTACATGTTATTGGGGGGGGGGGGGGCACGGGAAGGAAACAATACATGTCTATAGGGGGGACACGGGAAGGAGGCCTTACATGTCTATGGGGGGGGGGCACGGGAAGGAGGCCTTACATGTCTATAGGGGGGACACACGATAGAAGCATTACATGTCTATAGGGGGGGGGGGACGACACCGAAAGGAAGAATTACATGTTATTGGGGGGGGACCCGGAATGGATGCATTACATGTTATGGGGGGGACACGGTATAGAAGTACTTCATGTTATGGGGGGGACACGGGAAGGAAGCCTTACATGTTATTGGGGGGGACACGCAATGTAAGTATTACATGTTACGGAGGGGGGGGGGACACGGAATGGAAGCATTACATGTTATGGAGGGGGGGGGACACGGAATGGAAGCATTACATGTTATGGAGGGGGGGGGACACGGAATGGGAAGCATTACATGTTATGGAGGGGGGGCACGGAATGGAAGCATTACATGCTATGGAGGGGGGGCGCGGGATAGAAGCATTACATGTCTATGGGGGGGGGGGGGGGGCGACACCGAAAGGAAGAATTACATGTTATTGGGGGGGGACACGGGAGGGAAGCATTACATGTTATTGGGGGGGGGCACGGGAAGGAAGCATTACATGTTATTGGGGGGGGGCACGGGAAGGAAGCATTACATGTTATTAGGGGGGACACGGGAAGGAAGCATTACATGTTATTAGGGGGGGGGACACGGGAAGGAAGCATTACATGTTATTAGGGGGGGGGGACACGGGAAGGAAGCATTACATGTTATTGGGGAAGGGGGAGAAGAAAACTATTATGGGGATGGGGGTAGGACACAAGGGAAGACATTACATTTTATTAGGGAGGGGGGGGCATTCCTTGTTATTGGGGGGGGGGGGTGACATTCCATGTTATTGGGGGAGGGGGGGGACATTCCATGTTATTGGGGGAGGGGGGGACATTCCATGTTATTGGGGGAGGGGGGGCATCCCATGTTATTAGGGGAGGGGGGGACATTCCCATGTTATTAGGGGGGGATTCCATGTTATTAGGGGAGGGGGGCATCCCATGTTATTAGGGGAGGGGCATTCCACGTTATTAGGGGGGGACATTCCACGTTTTTAGGGGGGGACATTCCATATTATTAGGGATGGGGGGGCATTCCATGTTATTGGGGGAGGGGTGACATTCCATGTTATTGGGGGAGGGGTGACATTCCATGTTATTGGGGGGGGGGTGACATTCCATGTTATTGGGGAGGGGGGGCATACCATGTTATTAGGGGGGATTCCATGTTATTAGGGGAGGGGGGGACATTCCATGTTATTAGGGGAGGGGGGGACATTCCATGTTATTAGGGATGGGGGGGACATTCCATGTTATTAGGGAGGGGGGGGACATTCCATGTTATTAGGGAGGGGGGCATCCCATGTTATTAGGGGAGGGGGGGGGATTCCATGTTATTAGGGAGGGGGGCATCCCATGTTATTAGGGAGGGGGGCATCCCATGTTATTGGGGGAGGGGGGGGGACATTCCATGTTATTAGGGGAGGGGGGGACATTCCATGTTATTAGGGGAGGGGGGGGACATTGTACACATGACATATCAGACATAATTATACTCCTGAGAATGAAGAGGAGGGAACATGTTATACTATCAGACAGGAGAAGATACAATTGGGGGGGGGGGGATTTACTAAAACGGGAGAACACAGAATCTGGTGCAGCTCTAAATGGCAGCCAATCAGCTTCTACCTTCAGCTTCTTCTATTAAGCTGTGAGAATAAAACCTGGAAGCTGATTGGTTTCTATACACCGGAGTTTGTACTCCCAAGTTGTAGTAGATGGATGTGAGAGAGACCCCCAGAGATCACCCACGGGGGGGGGGGGGGGACACTCACCTCTAGAGATCTATTACTATAAAGAAGAACTCCGAGTGAAATGAAATCAGAATTTATATTGGAATAAAGCCAAAAAAACAAAAAGAAGAGCAAAGTCCTGCCATCATCTACAGAAGAACACCGAGCACCAACCTCACATCACAGCAGTCCATTCATAAGATCGGGGGGGGGGGCGATGAGTAAATGACTGCAGTCCATTCATAAGATCGTGTGTTGGGTGGCAAGTGTCCAATCACAATACTGGATGGTGGGGGGTAGGTTGGGACTCACTGCAGTCCCATTAGGTAGCTTGGTTTGTTGGGTGGTAGGTTGGTACTCACAGCAGTCCCATTAGGTAGGTTGGTTGGGTGGTAGGTTGGTACACACAGCAGTCCCATTAGGTAGGTTGGTTGGGTGGTAGGTTGGTACTCACAGCAGTCTCATTAGGTAGGTTGGTTGGGTGGTAGTTTGGTACAGCAGTCTCATTAAGTTGGTTGGGTGGTAGGTTGGTACTTACAGCAGTCCCATTAGGTTGGTTGGTTGGGTGGTAGGTTGGTACTTATAGCAGTTCCATTAGGTTGGTTGGTTGGTAGGTTGGTACTTATAGCAGTCCCATTAGGTAGGTAGGTAGGTTGGTTGGTACTCACAGCAGTCCATTGATGATATTATGGGATGGCAGGTGACAAGTTAGTGTCTGCAGTCCATTAATAGGATCGTATGGCGGGTGGGACGGAGGCACAATCCTCCTCGTTGAGCGTTGAGTCGATGACGGGCCGGTACTCCAAGGAGACGTTGCCCTTCCCATCTACGAAGGACAGGGTGTGCTTCCTCCAGTGCTCCTCGATGGGTTTCTTCTGCTGGCCCTGCAGCGGCTTGGAGAAATCGTACTCATCCACTCGGACTTTGTAGTCCTCCCTGGCGTGGGCCCCCCGGCTCTCCTTCCTGGCCTCGGCCCCGTAGATGGTCTGCAGGGCGCACAGCATGAGGTTCTGCAGCTCCAGGGACTCCACCAGGTCGGAGTTCCAGACGGCTCCCCTGTCGAAGGTCTTGATGTCATCCATGGCGTTGTTGATGGCGCTCAGCTTCTCGCACCCTTCCTGGAGGACGGAGCCGGTTCTGAAGACGGCGGCGTGGCTCTGCATCGTCTTCTGCATGTTGATCCTCAGCTCCGAGGTGCTGGTGCTGCCGTTGGCGAACCTCAGCTTGTCCAGGTTGGCCACGGACTCCTCTCCGGCGTTGGGCTTGAGCGGCGGGAGCGGCTCTCCGGGTTTGCTGGTCTCGGCGATGCTGAGGGCACAGGCCCGCCCGAAGACCACCAGATCCAGGAGGGAGTTGGCCCCCAGGCGGTTGGCCCCGTGGACGGAGGCAGAGGCGGCTTCACCACAAGCGTACAACCCCGGCACCACCCGGTCTTCTCCGTTGACGTGGACGAGGGCCTGCCCCTTGTAGTTGGTGGGGATCCCCCCCATGTTGTAGTGGACGGTGGGGAGGACGGGGATGGGCTCCTTGGTGACGTCCACCCCGGCGAAGATCATGGCGGTCTCGGAGATGCCGGGCAGGCGGCTGGCCAGCTGCTGAGGGGGCAGGTGGTGGAGCTGCAGGTAGACGTGGTCCTTGTCGGGTCCGCACCCCCGCCCCTCCCGCATCTCGATGGTCATGGAGCGGGACACCACGTCTCGGGAGGCCAGGTCCTTGGCCATGGGGGCGTAGCGTTCCATGAAGCGCTCCCCTTCTCCGTTGATGAGGATCCCGCCCTCTCCGCGGCACCCCTCGGTGATCAGGCACCCGGCCCCGTAGATGCCGGTGGGGTGGAACTGGACGAACTCCAGGTCCTGGCAGGGCAGGCCGGCCCGGGTCACCATGGCGTTGCCGTCCCCCGTGCAGGTGTGGGCGGAGGTGCAGCTGAAGAAGGCGCGGCCGTAGCCGCCGGTGGCGATGACGGTGTTCTTGGCCCGGAAGCGGTGGATGGAGCCGTCCTCCATGCAGAGGGCGATGACCCCCCGGCACTCGCCGTCCTCCATCAGGAGGTCCAGGGCGAAGTACTCCACGAAGTAGCTGGTGTCGTAGCGGAGGGAGCGCCCGTACAGGGTGTGGAGGAGGGAGTGCCCGGTGCGGTCAGCCACGCAGCAGCAGCGGTGGGCCTGGCCTCCCTTGCCGTACTTCAGGCTCTGCCCGCCGAAGGCCCGCTGGTAGATCTGCCCGCGCTCGGTGCGGCTGAACGGCATGCCGTAGTTCTCCAGCTCCACCACCGAGGCCGGGGCCTGCTCCGTCATGTAGTGGATGGCGTCCTGTCGCCCAGCCAGTCGGATCCCTTCACCGTGTCGTAGAAGTGCCAGCGCCAGTCGTCGTCCTCCATGTTGCCCAGCGCCGCGTTGATCCCGCCCTGGGCCGCCACCGTGTGCGAGCGCGTCGGGAAGAGCTTGGTGACGCACGCCGTGTTCAGGCCGGCCTCCGACAGGCCGAAGGCGGCCCTCAGCCCGGCCCCTCCGGCCCCCACCACCACCGCGTCAAACTGGTGGTCCACCACCGGGTACTGGGCCGAGATCCCATCCGACACCCGGCCGCTGAGCTCCTCCCGTACAGGTGAAGGGAGCGGGAGGACAGTCTATGGAGGGGCTGACACGAGATCAGGCGCTTCCACATCACACTGGCCGCACACAGAACCGACATGACGAATCCGACCTCAATACAAGGACTCAGGACACGGCACTTCCGCCCGGAATAAGACAGAGACTTCCGCCCACAGCCACCCGGAAATGACGTGTACACCCAGAATGTACGGGGAGAGCTTAGGAAAAAACAACTCGTACCGTCACCGGTGTCGCTTACAATTCCAATACGACGCGGAAAAGTGAGGTATTCGCGGAGAAATGACGAGGAATAAAAAGTTTCCGCTAGACACTTCCGCCCGGACAGCGACAGCCACGTCTGCCCACCGGAACCGGAAGTGACGTATCCCCGCAGAGACTGGGCCGAATTCACGGGGAAAACTTACCAAAAATAACTCGTGCGGTCACCGGTGTCATTTACATTCTGAATATGCCGCAGACAAGCAAACACGGAAAAATAACGATAAAAAAAAAAACAAAGTTTCTAATAACCACTTCCGGGTTGCGGGGGTAACCTCGGTCATGTGACCTGATCACGGGACTCTGACGGGTGTTGTATAACTCAGGGAGGGGGCGTGTCGGAGGGCTTGGTGGGACGATGTCACTCAATTGGCTCACGCCAGGAGGAGGGGCGTGTCAACGAGGGGGTCTTCTGTCAAAGTATATAGGCGGGGCTTCGGCGGGGGGCGTGTCACAGTGCTGTGTTATCTAAGAGGGGCGGATCACACCGCCGGTAGGAGGGGCCAGGAGGAAGTCACTCGTTCTGTATTACCTCATCTAATTCAGCAATCCCATATACTGTATATAATAATAATATACTCCTATATACTAATAATATACTCCTATATACTAATAATATACTCCTATATACTGTATATAATAATAATATACTCCTATATAATAATAATATACTCCTATATACTGTATATAATAATAATATACTCCTATATACTAATAATATACTCTTATATACTAATAATATACTCCTATATACTCCTATATAATAATAATATACTCCTATATAATAATAATATACTCTTATATACTAATAATATACTCCTATATACTGTATATAATAATAATATACTCCTATATAATAATAATATACTCCTATATACTAATAATATACTCCTATATACTGTATATAATAATAATATACTCCTATATAATAATAATATACTCCTATATACTGTATATAATAATATTATACTTCTATATATTGTATAAATTATAATCTCATATAATATAACAATCTCATATCATCCCACGTGCAACTATGTAAAAATATATTCCTATATACTGTATATAATAATATAATATAATACTCCATAATATATTATAACAATCTCATCTAATCCTATACAATGTCATATAATAATATCATCCCAAGTATGTAATCCAGATGATGTATAGGGATCTGTATATAATCAGTATATAGTGTGTGTGTCATATAACAATATACTTCCTTATAATGTAACAATCCCATACACTGTATATAATGACATGTAATATATAATGTATATACATATAATGGTAGTAATGATTGGTATTCACGTCTTGCACCCTCTAAGGAGCGGCCGGTGGATTTGGTCCTCTCCGTCCCTCAGAACACACAGCCAGGCACACAGCATTTCCTGCATTCTCCCTCTGGATCCAATGAAGAGTTTCGGGGGCTTCTTTCTGGATTTTATTAGGATGGGGATCACTGACCTACACGAGGACCCCCCCACTTCTGGCTGTACACGGGATCTCCATGGTGATGGTGACCTGAACTCCCTACAGAGATAAGAGCTGCACAGTCTCTACTCCTCAGCATTGGGGGGTCATCTACTCACTCAGGTCCATTGGTTGCCTCCTCCCGATATCCACCAGGCTCTTCTCACCACCATAGGACAGCTGGACTCTTCCCACCATATTCCTCCTGGTTCTCTCCTGTGAGCTCCCCAGACCTGACCCGATCTCCAGACACAAATCTACCATAGACGCCCCCACCCCCTAGCTAAGCCCAGCTGGGACCTCAGTGTCTTCCCCCAGAAAGCTGCCCCTGTACACAGTTCTTCTCCTGCAGGACTGAACCCAAGAACACAGCCCCCCGCTGCTCAGGCCTCAGACTATTTATGAGCCCCCCACCACCTTCTGGGCACACCTCCCCAGGGATTAGCTAGACTTCCATAAATATTCAGGCTGCATGCCCCGCCCTTCCTCCCACTAGGATTCCAGAATCCTCTGCAAGACAGGGGGAAGCAACAGAGCAGCACTGAGCAGCCCTCAATAATCCATACCCTACCCCCCGCTCCAGGGGAGCCAAACTACATTTACCCAGCACTCTGCTCTACACCAGGAGGGAGCTACATAATTATACAGGATTTACAATACAAAGGGAGTTATAGTATAATTTAATGGGGTCCTGCTCCTGAGAGCTTACAATCTAATAGGGCGGGCAAGTGATACAAATGATGATAACTCTGGGGGATGGGCTGATGGAGAAGGTAGAAGTTCAGTTGTTAGGTGGAGGAGGGACAGACTTTTCTAAAGAGATGAGTTTTCAGGGATCATCTAAACGTGTACAGAGTAGTAGATAATCAGACAGATTGGGGTAGGGAGTTCCAGAGGATGGGAGAGGCTCTGGAGAAGTTCTGGAGGTGAGCATGGGAGGAGGAGACAAGGGAACTAGAGAGCAGGAGGTCTTGTGAGGAACCGAGAGGACAACTCAGGTGATATCCCAAGATGGGGCTGGTGATGTACAGTGGCTGGAGCAGAATTATGGATGACTTTGTATGTTCATAGTATTTTGCATGGTGTTCACCGGACAAGCAGAGGCCAGTGGAGGGATTGGTAGAGAGGGGTGGAGGACACTGAATGGAGGCCAGTGGAGGGATTGGCAGAGAGGAGTGGAGGACACTGAATGGAGACCAGTGAGGGGATTGGCAGAGAGAGGGGTGGAGGACACTGAATGGAGGTCAGTGGAGGGATTGGCAGAGAGGGGTGGAGGACACTGAATGGAGACCAGTGGAGGGATTGGCAGAGAGGGGTGGAGGACACTGAATAGAGACCAGTGGAGGGATTGGCAGAGAGGGGTGGAGGACACTGAATGGAGGTCAGTGGAGGGATTGGCAGAGAGGGGTGGAGGACACTGAATGGAGGTCAGTGGAGGGATTGGTAGAGAGGGGTGGAGGACACTGAATAGAGACCAGTGGAGGGATTGGCAGAGAGGGGTGGAGGACACTGAATGGAGGTCAGTGGAGGGATTGGCAGAGAGGGGTGGAGGACACTGAATGGAGACCAGTGGAGGGATTGGCAGAGAGGGGTGGAGGACACTGAATGGAGACCAGTGGAGGGATTGGTAGAGAGGGGTGGAGGACACTGAATAGAGACCAGTGGAGGGATTGGCAGAGAGGGGTGGAGGACACTGAATGGAGGTCAGTGGAGGGATTGGCAGAGAGGGGTGGAGGACACTGAATGGAGGTCAGTGGAGAGATTGGCAGAGAGAGGGGTGGAGGACACTGAATGGAGGTCAGTGGAGGGATTGGCAGAGAGGGGTGGAGGACACTGAATGGAGACCAGTGGAGGGATTGGCAGAGAGGGGTGGAGGACACTGAATAGAGACCAGTGGAGGGATTGGCAGAGAGGGGTGGAGGACACTGAATGGAGGTCAGTGGAGGGATTGGCAGAGAGGGGTGGAGGACACTGAATGGAGGTCAGTGGAGGGATTGGCAGAGAGGGGTGGAGGACACTGAATGGAGACCAGTGGAGGGATTGGCAGAGAGGGGTGGAGGACACTGAATAGAGACCAGTGGAGGGATTGGCAGAGAGGGGTGGAGGACACTGAATGGAGGTCAGTGGAGGGATTGGCAGAGAGGGGTGGAGGACACTGAATGGAGGTCAGTGGAGGGATTGGTAGAGAGGGGTGGAGGACACTGAATAGAGACCAGTGGAGGGATTGGCAGAGAGGGGTGGAGGACACTGAATGGAGGTCAGTGGAGGGATTGGCAGAGAGGGGTGGAGGACACTGAATGGAGACCAGTGGAGGGATTGGCAGAGAGGGGTGGAGGACACTGAATGGAGACCAGTGGAGGGATTGGTAGAGAGGGGTGGAGGACACTGAATAGAGACCAGTGGAGGGATTGGCAGAGAGGGGTGGAGGACACTGAATGGAGGTCAGTGGAGGGATTGGCAGAGAGGGGTGGAGGACACTGAATGGAGGTCAGTGGAGAGATTGGCAGAGAGAGGGGTGGAGGACACTGAATGGAGACCAGTGGAGGGATTGGTAGAGAGGGGTGGAGGACACTGAATGGAGGCCAGTGGAGGGATTGGCAGAGAGGGGTGGAGGACACTGAATGGAGACCAGTGGAGGGATTGGCAGAGAGGGGTGGAGGACACTGAATAGAGACCAGTGGAGGGATTGGCAGAGAGGGGTGGAGGACACTGAATGGAGGTCAGTGGAGGGATTGGCAGAGAGGGGTGGAGGACACTGAATGGAGGTCAGTGGAGGGATTGGCAGAGAGGGGTGGAGGACACTGAATGGAGACCAGTGGAGGGATTGGTAGAGAGGGGTGGAGGACACTGAATGGAGGCCAGTGGAGGGATTGGCAGAGAGGGGTGGAGGACACTGAATGAAGGTCAGTGGAGGGATTGGCAGAGAGGGGTGGAGGACACTGAATGGAGACCAGTGGAGGGATTGGCAGAGAGGGGTGGAGGACACTGAATGGAGACCAGTGGAGGGATTGGCAGAGAGGGGTGGAGGACACTGAATGGAGGTCAGTGGAGGGATTGGTAGAGAGGGGTGGAGGACACTGAATGGAGACCAGTGGAGGGATTGGCAGAGAGGGGTGGAGGACACTGAATAGAGACCAGTGGAGGGATTGGCAGAGAGGGGTGGAGGACACTGAATGGAGGTCAGTGGAGGGATTGGCAGAGAGGGGTGGAGGACACTGAATGGAGGTCAGTGGAGGGATTGGCAGAGAGGGGTGGAGGACACTGAATGGAGACCAGTGGAGGGATTGGTAGAGAGGGGTGGAGGACACTGAATGGAGGCCAGTGGAGGGATTGGCAGAGAGGGGTGGAGGACACTGAATGAAGGTCAGTGGAGGGATTGGCAGAGAGGGGTGGAGGACACTGAATGGAGACCAGTGGAGGGATTGGCAGAGAGGGGTGGAGGACACTGAATGGAGACCAGTGGAGGGATTGGCAGAGAGGGGTGGAGGACACTGAATGGAGGTCAGTGGAGGGATTGGTAGAGAGGGGTGGAGGACACTGAATGGAGGTCAGTGGAGGGATTGGCAGAGAGGGGTAGAGGACACTGAATGGAGGTCAGTGGAGGGATTGGTAGAGAGGGGTGGAAGACACTGAATGGAGACCAGTGGAGGGATTGGTAGAGAGGGGTGGAGGACACTGAATGGAGGCCAGTGGAGGGATTGGCAGAGAGAGGGGTGGAGGACACTGAATGGAGACCAGTGGAGGGATTGGCAGAGAGGGGTGGAGGACTCTGAATGGAGGCCAGTGGAGGGATTGGTAGAGAGAGGTGGAGGACACTGGATGGAGGTCAGTGGAGGGATTGGCAGAGAGGGATGGAGGACACTGAATGGAGACCAGTGGAGGGATTGGTAGAGAGGGGTGGAGGACACTGAATGGAGACCAGTGGAGGGATTGGCAGAGAGGGGTGGAGGACTCTGAATGGAGGCCAGTGGAGGGATTGGTAGAGAGAGGTGGAGGACACTGGATGGAGGTCAGTGGAGGGATTGGCAGAGAGGGATGGAGGACACTGAATGGAGACCAGTGGAGGGATTGGTAGAGAGGGGTGGAGGACACTGAATGGAGACCAGTGGAGGGATTGGTAGAGAGGGGTGGAGGACACTGAATGGAGACCAGTGGAGGGATTGGCAGAGAGGGGTGGAGGACTCTGAATGGAGGCCAGTGGAGGGATTGGTAGAGAGAGGTGGAGGACACTGGATGGAGGTCAGTGGAGGGATTGGCAGAGAGGGATGGAGGACACTGAATGGAGACCAGTGGAGGGATTGGTAGAGAGGGGTGGAGGACACTGAATAGAGACCAGTGGAGGGATTGGTAGAGAGGGGTGGAGGACACTGAATGGAGGTCAGTGGAGGGATTGGTAGAGAGGGGTGGAGGACACTGAATGGAGACCAGTGGAGGGATTGGTAGAGAGGGGTGGAGGACACTGAATGGAGACCAGTGGAGGGATTGGTAGAGAGGGGTGGAGGACACTGAATGGAGGTCAGTGGAGGGATTGACAAAGTGTGTATATACAGGTGATTGGAGGTCATGTGATCACAGGTGTGTATAGAGGTCCATGTACAGGTGATTGGAGGTCATGTGATCACAGGTGTGTATAGAGGTCCATGTACAGGTGATTGGAGGTCCTGTGATCACAGGTGTGTATAGAGGTCCATGTACAGGTGATTGGAGGTCATGTGATCACAGGTGTGTATAGAGGTCCATGTACAGGTTATTGGAGGTCCTGTGATCACAGGTGTGTATAGAGGTCCATGTACAGGTGATTGGAGGTCATGTGATCACAGGTGTGTATAGAGGTCCATGTACAGGTGATTGGAGGTCATGTGATCACAGGTGTGTATAGAGGTCCATGTACAGGTGATTGGAGGTCCTGTGATCACAGGTGTGTATAGAGGTCCATGTACAGGTGATTGGAGGTCATGTGATCACAGGTGTGTATAGAGGTCCATGTACAGGTGATTGGAGGTCATGTGATCACAGGTGTGTATAGAGGTCCATGTACAGGTGATTGGAGGTCATGTGATCACAGGTGTGTATAGAGGTCCATGTACAGGTGTAGGGTACCTGTGGTAGGTAGTGTCTGAAGCGGAGCTTGTATGCTGAAGATTCATACCAAAATGTAGTCAGGCAGGTCAAGTCGGCATCAGATCAGGCAAAGTGGTACAAAATCAAAATCCAAAGAATGGTCAGGCAGGCGGAGGTCATACACGGGCTGGCGGTGAAGTACCAAATCAGCAGGCTGGAGAATGATCATGAATTCAGGCAGAGGTTCCATACACAGTAGTCCAAATCACAGAGTTATCAATACACCCAGGGAACTAGTCCACACAAACGGCACTGAGTAACAGGAGGTGCTGCTATTTATTGGCTGCTTGATTGTACATTGTCCGCAGCTGGCAGCAGGTGGGGCTAGTGAGTCCATCAAGCTGGAAGAACATTGCAATAACTTCAGAGCACCTCCATGGCACAACAGGTAAGACTGCAGCTGTGAGACCAGGAACATCTTGGTACGAAGACACCCAGGTACATGACAGGGCCCCCTCTCCAGTAGACCCCCTGGGGGCCCAGCGGGGCTTAGCGGGAAAGGAGGCATGGAAGTCTCGAATAAGAGCAGGGACATGCAAATCTTTGGCTGGAATCCAGGAACGGTCTGTGACGGGATATCCCTTCTAATGAACCAAATACAGTAGGCACTCCCCCCGCCTTCTAGAATCCAGAATCTTAGAGACTTCAAACTCATGTTGTCCATTCAACAAGAACAGGAGGAGGCAGCTGCTGCGTTCTGGAGTAACGATTGAAAATTGCCTTTTTGAGGAGGGAAACAGGGAATACGGGATGTATCCAGAGAGAGGAGGGTAATTTCAATCGATAGGAGACTGGCCTGACTTGAGCAAGTATTCTGTAAGGCCCGATGAATTGAGGACCCATTTTGGTAGAGGGTTGTTTCAGTCTCACGTATTTGGTAGACAGACAAATTCTGTCCCCCACCACATATGGAGGTATATGGCATCTTCGTCTGTTGGAGAAAAGCGCATATTTGCCTACTGACTTCAGTAGCAATAAGCAAATCTTATTCCAGTGTAGCAGAATATTTTTCACCCACTGATCTGCTGCTGAAGTAGGGGAAAAGTCTGAGCGTGATAGCCTAGGGCTGCATAGAATGACGTGGTATGAAGAGCACTGTGCCAATGGGAGTTAATGGGAAATTCAGCCAAAGGCAAATACTCAGATCAATTACAGTGTAACGAGTAGACATAATGTCAAAGATAGGTTTCCAGGGTCTGGTTCATACGTCTGGTTTGAGCATCTGTTTGAGGGTGATGTGAGGTAGAGGGTGAGAACGTTACTCCCTGTTTCTTACAAAATGTTCCCTATTATCTGGAAACAAACTGGGATCCGCGGTCTGAGATGATATTGGTAGGTATGCCATGATGTTTCACAATATGGGAAAGGAAGAGGGTGGACAGTGCTTCCGCTGTAGGTAAACCAGGGAGCGGAACAAAATGAGACATTTTGGAAAAGCGATCCACTATGACCCATAAAGCAGTCATGGCATCGGATTTGGGTAACTCTGTAATGAAGTCCATAGTCAAATGGGTCCAAGGCTGACAAGGTGCAGGAAGTGGTTGTAACAACCCAGTAGGTAATGTGCAAAGTACTTTATTAGCAGCACAAGTTGGACAGGCAGCCACATAACATCTATTTTCATGTGAGGCCACCAAACATGATGCTGCAAGGTCTTAAGAGTGATGGTGACACCAGGATGACCGGATAACACTCCATCATGTGCTCAGAGGAGTACAGGCTTTGGGGCTACGAACAGGCAACCTGGTGGTATCTTCAAGCCTTGAGGAGCACGATTCTGGGTTTCTTGTAGCTGTTGGGAAAGAGCCGTAGAGATCTGTGCGAAAATTTTGTGAGGTGGGATTATATACTGCTCTGTAGGTCGATCTTCTTCAGAAGTAGTGAACTGTCTGGAAAGTGCATCGGCTTTCTTGTTTTTATGCCCAGGAACATAAGAAAGAACAGAATTAAAATGGGAGAAGAACAGAGCCCATCGAGCTTGTGGTGAATTCAAACGTTTAGCAGTTTGAAGATACAGCAGGTTTTTAAGGTCAGTCAGGATAGAAAAGGGCTTGAGAGCCTCTTCCAGAAGTTGTCGCCATTCAGACAATGCCAATTTGATAGCCAGTAGTTCTCGATTCCCAACATCATAATTCATCTCCGCTGGAGAAAACTTTCTAGAAATAAACACCACTGGATGGATTCTACTGGACTTAAGTTGTCTCTGGGACAGCACGGCACCTGCTCCTACTTCAGAGGCATCAACCTCAACTATGTACTGGAGATCGTGGTTGGGATGCTGAAGAACTGGAGCCTTGCTGAACATGCCTTTTAAATGCTGGAAAGCTGATTCTGCTTCTGAGGGCCACGCCTTGCAATTTGTACCTTTCCTAGTCATAGCAGTAAGGGGGACAGCAATGGAGGCAAAACATTTGATGAAGCACCTGTAGTAGTTTGCGAAACCTAGAAAGCTTTGGAGCCCTCTTTAATGTGGTCGGTTGGGGCCATTGCAAGACAGCAGAAAGTTTTTGAGGGTCCATTTGGAAACGGACAGCACTTATGATGTATCCAAGGAAAGGTATACGGTCTTGATGAAAACTCTATTTCTCAATCTTTGCCTAAAGGTGGTTTTCTCTCAGTCGCTGTAGTACTTGCTTTACATGTGAGATGTGCTCTAGGTGAGTCTTGGAAAAGATTAAAATGTCGTCCAAGTAGATGATCACAAAACTGTTGTTGAAATCATGAAAAATGTCATTCATGAAATGTTGGAAGACAGCAGGGGCGTTACAGAGCCCAAATGTCATAACCAGATACTCAAAATGTCCATAGCAGGTGTTGAATGCTGTCTTCCACTCATCTCCCTCTCTAATTCCAATCAGATTATAAGCCCCTCGGAGGTCCAGCTTAGAGAAGATGACGGCTCCCTTAAGTACGTCAAACAATTCTAGAATAAGAGGCAAAGGGTAGGAGTCTTTTATGGTGATTTGATTTAACCCTCGATAGTCTATGCATGGTCGAAGACCCCCATCTTTTTTTTTTTCAACAAAGAAAAAACCTGCCCCTACTGGAGAAGAAGAGGGTCGGATAAAACCTCTTTCCAAGTTGTCTTTTACGTATTCCTCCATGGACTTTTGCTCAGTCAATGACAGGGGATAGGTCCTTCCTTTGGGAAGAGGTGCTCCAGGAATCAAATTAATTGCGCAGTCAAAAGAACAATGTGGAGGTAAAGCTTCTGCCTTTTGCTTGCAAAATACACCCGCAAACTCATGGTATTCACGAGGCAAGGTAGGTGGGATGGTCACGGGAGCCAACAGACAACCAGAAAATCTTTTGGGTCGAGACAAACAGTTCAGATAACAGGACGGCCCCCAAGAGGTTAGTTCTCCATTTTCCCAATCAAAAGACGGGTTGTGCTGTTGTAACCATGGGTAACCAAGGATAACAGGCAGAAGTGGAGAATCAATAAGAGACAAGATAATTTTCTCTTTGTGGAGTGCGCCTACCTGAAGGGTGATTGTCGTAGTCTCAAACTTTACAAGGCCATCTCCCAACAGTTGTCCATTCAGGGTTGTATTGCTGAGGGGTCTAGACTTGAGAACAAATGGGATCTTATTTTCCATAGCAAAAGTGTAGTCCAGGAATATACCAGCGGCTCCAGAATCCACAAAAGCCTCGCAGGAGACAAGTTTAGAGGCTAAATGGAAGATTGCGGGTAAAGTAATCTTGGTCTTGGAGGAAGTACTTGTAAGGTCTAACCCAGCTCCTCTAACACTGGTTAGAACCTGCCTTTTACTGGACGGGAAGGGCGGACAAATACATGTCCTTTAAGTCCACAGTACAGGCATAGGCCCAATGCACGCCTCCTTTGTTTCTCTGACTGTTAGGTGGAGACGACTGACTTCCATGGGTTCCACAGGTGTCTTAAACTCAACTGAAATTTGAGTCTTGGAAGTTAAGGGCCAAACGTTAAACTGGCCTGGGAAGCTTACAAATTCTAAGTCTCTCCTGGCACCTTTCATGATACCGGACATCCAGACAAACACACAGCTCTATGAATTTTTCAAGGTCTTCTGGGGAATCCTTATAGATCAGTTTTTCCTTATTGCAATCTGTAAGACCTTTATGGAAAGCTGCACATAATGCCCTTGAGTCCCAATTAGTCTCAGCAGCCAGGGTACGGAACTCAATAGCATACTGTGCCACAGACCTGGTGCCTTGCTGTATGTCCAAAAGTGAGCACCCAGCTGCAGAAGCTCTATCTGGCTTGCCAAATACAGTCTGGAGAGAAGCCAGAAATCTATCAGCGTCTTGCAGCTCAGGATCATTGTGCTCCAGGTAAGGAGAGATCCATGCCAGGGCTTTCCCCTTTTACAATGAAATAACAAAAGTCACTTTGGCAGAAGAAGTGCTGAAAGTCCCAGGGTTGTTGAGGAAATGCAAACAGCAAACATTTAAAAAACCTCTGCCGTCCTCAGTATCACCACAAAATTTTTCAGGCAAGGGAAATTTGGGTGGCACAGAAGAGGAGGGTTGGATTGGAGCAGGAGTAGAAGCTGGAGTCTGGACAGGTGCAGAGGGACCAGGCAAGCAAGATTTAAGCATAGCACAAATTTCATATAACTTGTCATCCAGAGAAGAAAGATGCTGTTCATGAGCTCTAATCAATTGTCCCTGATGCGAAATCACCTTAAAAATCTCAGCAGGGTCCACTGCCATTGTGGCCTGTTTGTAATGTAAGGTACCTGTGGAAGGTGGTGTCCGAAGCGGAGCTTGTATGCTGAGGATTCAGACGAAAATGTAGTCAGGCAGGTCAAGTTGGCAACAGATCAGGCAAAGCAGTACAAAATCAAAATCCAAAGAATGGTCAGGCAGGCGGAGGTCATACACGGGCTGGCGGTGAAGTACCAAATCAGCAGGCTGGAGAATGGTTAGGAATTCAGGCAGAAGTTCAATACGCGGTAGTCCAAATCACAGAGTTATCAATACACCCAGGGAACTAGTCCACACAAACGGGCACTGAGTAACAGTTTATGGGCTGCTTGATTGTACATTATCCGCAGCTGGCAGCAGGTGGGGCTAGTGAGTCAAAGGCAATGCATCAAGCTGGGAGAACATTGTGACAACTCCAGAGCTCCCCCGTGGCACAACAGGTAAGACTGCAGCTGTGGGACCAGGAACATCCCGGTTCGAAGGAACCCAGGTACATGACAATAGGTGATTGGAGGTCCATGTACAGGTGATTGGAGGCACTGTGATCACAGGTGTGTATAGAGGTCCATGTACAGGTGATTGGAGGCACTGTGATCACAGGTGTGTATAGAGGTCCATGTACAGGTGATTGGAGGTCCTGTGATCACAGGTGTGTATAGAGGTCCATGTACAGGTGATTGGAGGTCCATGTACAGGTTATTGGAGGTCCTGTGATCACAGGTGTGTAAAGAGGTCCATATACAGGTGATTAGAGGTCCATGTACAGGTGATTGGAGGGCCTGTGATCACAGGTGTGTATAGAGGTCCATGTACAAGTTATTGGAGGTCCTGTGATCACAGATGTGTATAGAGATCCATGTACAGATGATTGGAGGTCCTGTGATCACAGGTGTGTGTATAGAGGTCCATGTACAGGTGATTGGAGGTCCTGTGATCACAGGTGTGTGTATAGAGGTCCATGTACAGGTGATTGGAGGTCCTGTGACCACAGGTGTGTATAGAGGTCCATGTACAGGTAATTGGAGGTCCTGTGATCACAGGTGTGTATAGAGGTCCATGTACAGGTGATTGGAGGTCCTGTGATCACAGGTGTGTATAGAGGTCCATGTACAGGTGATTGGAGGTCCTGTGATCACAGGTGTGTATAGAGGTCCATGTACAGGTGATTAGAGGTCCATGTACAGGTGATTGGAGGTCCTGTGATCACAGGTGTGTATAGAGGTCCATGTACAGGTGATTGGAGGTCCATGTACAGGTGATTGGAGGGCCTGTGATCACAGGTGTGTATAGAGGTCCATGTACAGGTTATTGGAGGTCCTGTGATCACAGATGTGTATAGAGATCCATGTACAGATGATTGGAGGTCCTGTGATCACAGGTGTGTGTATAGAGGTCCATGTACAGGTAATTGGAGGTCCTGTGATCACAGGTGTGTATAGAGGTCCATGTACAGGTGATTGGAGGTCCTGTGATCACAGGTGTGTATAGAGGTCCATGTACAGGTGATTGGAGGTCCATGTACAGGTTATTGGAGGTCCTGTGATCACAGGTGTGTATAGAGGTCCATGTACAGGTGATTGGAGGTCCATGTACAGGTTATTGGAGGTCCTGTGATCACAGGTGTGTGTATAGAGGTCCATGTACAGGTGATTGGAGGGCCTGTGATCACAGGTGTGTATAGAGGTCCATGTACAGGTGATTGGAGATCCTGTGATCACAGGTGTGTAAAGAGGTCCATATACATGTGATTAGAGGTCCATGTACAGGTGATTGGAGGGCCTGTGATCACAGGTGTGTATAGAGGTCCATGTACAGGTAATTGGAGGTCCTGTGATCACAGATGTGTATAGAGATCCATGTACAGATGATTGGAGGTCCTGTGATCACAGGTGTGTGTATAGAGGTCCATGTACAGGTGATTGGAGGTCCTGTGATCACAGGTGTGTGTATAGAGGTCCATGTACAGGTGATTGGAGGTCCTGTGACCACAGGTGTGTATAGAGGTCCATGTACAGGTAATTGGAGGTCCTGTGATCACAGGTGTGTATAGAGGTCCATGTACAGGTGATTGGAGGTCCTGTGATCACAGGTGTGTATAGAGGTCCATGTACAGGTGATTGGAGGTCCTGTGATCACAGGTGTGTATAGAGGTCCATGTACAGGTGATTGGAGGTCCTGTGATCACAGGTGTGTATAGAGGTCCATGTACAGGTGATTGGAGGTCCATGTACAGGTTATTGGAGGTCCTGTGATCACAGGTGTGTAAAGAGGTCCATGTACAGGTGATTGAAGATCCCGTGATCACAGGTGTGTAAAGAGGTCCATATACAGGTGATTAGAGGTCCATGTACAGGTGATTGGAGGTCCATGTACAGGTTATTGGAGGTCCTGTGATCACAGGTGTGTAAAGAGGTCCATGTACAGGTGATTGAAGATCCCGTGATCACAGGTGTGTAAAGAGGTCCATATACAGGTGATTAGAGGTCCATGTACAGGTGATTGGAGGTTCTGTGATCACAGGTGTGTATAGAGGTCCATGTACAGGTGATTGGAGGTCCTGTGATCACAGGTGTGTATAGAGGTCCATGTACAGGTGATTGGAGGTCCTGTGATCACAGGTGTGTATAGAGGTCCATGTACAGGTGATTGGAGGTCCATGTACAGGTTATTGGAGGTCCTGTGATCACAGGTGTGTAAAGAGGTCCATGTACAGGTGATTGAAGATCCTGTGATCACAGGTGTGTAAACAGGTCCATATACAGGTGATTAGAGGTCCATGTACAGGTGATTGGAGGTCCTGTGATCACAGGTGTGTATAGAGGTCCATGTACAGGTGATTGGAGGTCCATGTACAGGTTATTGGAGGTCCTGTGATCACAGGTGTGTAAAGAGGTCCATGTACAGGTGATTGAAGATCCTGTGATCACAGGTGTGTAAACAGGTCCATATACAGGTGATTAGAGGTCCATGTACAGGTGATTGGAGGTCCTGTGATCACAGGTGTGTATAGAGGTCCATGTACAGGTGATTGGAGGTCCATGTACAGGTGATTGGAGGGCCTGTGATCACAGGTGTGTATAGAGGTCCATGTACAGGTGATTGGAGGTCCATGTACAGGTTATTGGAGGTCCTGTGATCACAGGTGTGTAAAGAGGTCCATGTACAGGTGATTGAAGATCCTGTGATCACAGGTGTGTAAACAGGTCCATATACAGGTGATTAGAGGTCCATGTACAGGTGATTGGAGGTCCTGTGATCACAGGTGTGTATAGAGGTCCATGTACAGGTGATTGGAGGTCCATGTACAGGTGATTGGAGGGCCTGTGATCACAGATGTGTATAGAGGTCCATGTACAGGTGATTGGAGGTCATGTGATCACAGGTGTGTATAGAGATCCATGTACAGGTGATTGGAGGTCCTGTGATCACAGGTGTGTATAGAGGTCCATGTACAGGTGATTGGAGGTCCTGTGATCACAGGTGTGTATAGAGGTCCATGTACAGGTGATTGGAGGTCCTGTGATCACAGATTAAATCACCTCTCTCGTCACGGATGTGTGTGGGGAGGTTGTTGGTGTTAGGGGTGGCTGGGGGGTGTTGTTGGTTTTAGGGGTACAGGATATGTGGGGGGGTGTTGTTACTGTTAGAGGTACCGGGTGACAGGGGATATGTTGGTGTTAGGGGTACAGGATGTGTGTGGGCTGTGGGGTGGTTGTTGGTGTTAGGGGTGCCCGGGTGACAGGGGATATGTTGGTGTTAGGGGTACAGGATGTGTGTGGGCTGTGGGGTGGTTGTTGGTGTTAGGGGTACCGGGTGACAGGGGATATGTTGGTGTTAGGGGTACAGGGGGATAATGAGTGTTGTCATGGGTGCTGAGTAAGGGATGGGGGGGACCACAGTGTTCAGCCTCCCCCACACCCCTGGAAATGTCTGTTCATAGAGTTACGAAACCTTGCTCTAATTCATTTCAGATGGACTGCTTATGTTTGCGATTGGTTACAATGTATCAGCACAGTGTATGACAATGAAGTTGGCACTGAGATGTACCGCCATCTTGTGGACATTTTCCAAATTGCACATAAAGATTTGTGAATGGCTTTTCCCTATCATCCTTCATCTGTTCGCCTTCAACATCTTCTGCCAACCAAGTCAGCAAAGAACCTCAACTCCTTCTTCATATACCCTCAGACCTAGCATGGAAGGCCGGGGGAGATACAGTCATGTCTGATGATGGATCTAAACTGACTTTTCTGTCCATGGAATCTTATCACCTCCATCACAATAGGAACTGCAGTACGGCTCCATTTATACAGCAAAGTATGACCAGCCGGTTGGTTCATCACCCTAGGTGAGGGGTCAACATTGTCTTCCATCCGTGGACCATTCATGACTAGTGACAGCAGACTTGAGCTACTGGGTCCCTTCAGCATCAAACTGGAAGCTTCTGACACCCCGTATATATCTGGGATTATTACAGACCACTTAGCCATATCATTATGACCCCCCACCATAACCCATTGAGGCATGGACTCCACTAGACCTCTGAAGGTATGCTGTGGTATCTGGCACCAAGCTGTCAGCAGCAGATCCTTTAAGTCCTGTAAGTTGTGAGGTGAGGCCTCCATGGATCATACTTTTTTCCAGCACATCCCACAGATGCTTGATTGGGTTTATATATGGAGAATTTAGAGAACAAGTCAACACCTCCAACTCATTGTGTTCCACAAGCCATTCTTGAATTCATCAGACCAGGCCACCTTCTTCCATGTTCCAGTTCTGATGCTCACGTGCCCCTTGAAGGAGCTTTTGGCTGTGGACATGGGTCAGCATGGCCACCCTGACCGTTCTGCGGCTACCCAGCCCCATACACAACAAACTGCGATGCTCTGTGTGTTCTGACACCTTTCTATCAGAACCAGCATGACCTTCACCAGCAATTTGAGCTCCAGTAGATCTTCTATTGGACTGCACTACACAGGTCAGCATCCCCCCTCCACCTGCATAATTGAGCCTTCCCTCAACCCATCTCCATCAATGAGCCTTTCCTCACAACCTCCATCAATGAGCCTTCTCTCCCCCCAACTCCATCAATGAGCCTTCCCTCCCCCCAACTCCATCAATGAGCCTTCCCTCCCCCCAACTCCATCAATGAGCCTTCCCTCCACCCACCTCCATCAATGAGCCTTCCCTCCACCCACCTCCATCAATGAGCCTTCCCTCCCCACCTCCATCAATGAGCCTTTCCTCACAACCTCCATCAATGAGCCTCCTCTCCCCCCACCTCCATCAATGAGCCTCCTCTCCCCCCACCTCCATCAATGAGCCTTCTCTCCCCCCAACTCCACCAATGAGCCTTCCCTCCCCCCAACTCCATCAATGAGCCTCCCCTCCCCACCTCCATCAATGAGCCTTCTCTCCCCCCAACTCCATCAATGAGCATTCCCTCCCCCCAACTCCATCAATGAGCCTTCCCTCCACCCACCTCCATCAATGATCCTTCTCTCTCCCCACCTCCATCAATGAGCCTTCCCTCCCCCCACCTCCATCAATGAGCCTCCTCTCCACCTCCATTAATCAACCTTCCCTCCACCTCCACCAATGATCCTTCTCTCCCTATCTCCATCAATGAGCCTTCCCTCAACCCATCTCCATCAATGAGCCTTTCCTCACAACCTCCATCAATGAGCCTTCTCTCCCCCCAACTCCATCAATGAGCCTTCCCTCCCCCCAACTCCATCAATGAGCCTTCCCTCCCCCCAACTCCATCAATGAGCCTTCCCTCCCCCCAACTCCATCAATGAGTCTTCCCTCCACCCACCTCCATCAATGAGCCTTCCCTCCCCACCTCCATCAATGAGCCTTTCCTCACAACCTCCATCAATGAGCCTCCTCTCCCCCTACCTCCATCAATGAGCCTCCTCTCCCCCCACCTCCATCAATGAGCCTTCTCTCCCCCCAACTCCATCAATGAGCCTTCCCTCCCCCCAACTCCATCAATGAGCCTCCCCTCCCCACCTCCATCAATGAGCCTTCTCTCCCCCCAACTCCATCAATGAGCATTCCCTCCCCCCAACTCCATCAATGAGCCTTCCCTCCACCCACCTCCATCAATGATCCTTCTCTCTCCCCACCTCCATCAATGAGCCTTCCCTCCCCCCACCTCCATCAATGAGCCTCCTCTCCACCTCCATTAATCAACCTTCCCTCCACCTCCACCAATGATCCTTCTCTCCCTATCTCCATCAATGAGCCTTTCCTCCCCACCTCCATCAATGAGCCTTCCCTCCCCACCTCCATCAATGAGCCTTCCCTCCCAACCTCCATCAATGAGCCTTTCCTCCCCACCATCATCAATGAGCCTTCTCTCCCCACCTCCATCAATGAGCCTTCCCTCCCCACCTCCATCAATGAGCCTTCCCTCTCCCCCTCCATCAATGAGCCTTCCCTCCCCACCTCCATCAATGAGCCTTCTCTCCCCATCTCCATCAATGAGCCTTCCCTCTCCCCCTCCATCAATGAGCCTTCCCTCTCCCCCTCCATCAATGAGCCTTCCCTCCCCACCTCCATCAATGAGCCTTCCCTCTCCACCTCCACCAATGAGCCTTCCCTCCCCACCTCCACCAATGAGCCTTCCCTCCCCACCTCCATCAATGAGCCTTCCCTCCCCCCACCTCCATCAATGAGTCTTCCCTCCCCACCTCCATCAATGAGCCTTCCCTCCCCACCTCCATCAATGAGCCTTCCCTCTCCACCTCCACCAATGAGCCTTCCCTCCCCACCTCCACCAATGAGCCTTCCCTCCCCACCTCCATCAATGAGCCTTCCCTCCCCCCACCTCCATCAATGAGCCTTCCCTCTCCACCTCCATCAATGAGCCTTCCCTCCCCACCTCCATCAATGAGCCTTCCCTCCCCACCTCCATCAATGAGCCTTCCCTCCCCACCTCCATCAATGAGCCTTCTCTCCCCATCTCCATCAATGAGCCTTCCTTCCCCACCTCCATCAATGAGCCTTCCCTCCCCCACCCCCATCAATGAGTCTTCCCTCCCCACCTCCATCAATGAGCCTTTCCTCACCACCTCCATCAATGAGCCTTCCCTCCCCACCTCCATCAATGAGCCTTCCCTCCCCACCTCCATCATTGAACCTTCCCTCCCCAATCCCATCAATGAGCCTTCTCTCCCCCCAACTCCATCAATGAGCCTTCCCTCCCCCCAACTCCATCAATGAGCCTCCCCTCCCCACCTCCATCAATGAGCCTTCTCTCCCCCCAACTCCATCAATGAGCATTCCCTCCCCCCAACTCCATCAATGAGCCTTCCCTCCACCCACCTCCATCAATGAGCCTTCTCTCTCCCCACCTCCATCAATGAGCCTTCCCTCCCCCCACCTCCATCAATGAGCCTCCTCTCCACCTCCATTAATCAACCTTCCCTCCACCTCCACCAATGATCCTTCTCTCCCTATCTCCATCAATGAGCCTTTCCTCCCCACCTCCATCAATGAGCCTTCCCTCCCCACCTCCATCAATGAGCCTTCCCTCCCAACCTCCATCAATGAGCCTTTCCTCCCCACCTCCATCAATGAGCCTTCCCTCCCCACCTCCATCAATGAGCCTTCCCTCTCCCCCTCCATCAATGAGCCTTCCCTCCCCACCTCCATCAATGAGCCTTCTCTCCCCACCTCCATCAATGAGCCTTCCCTCCCCCACCTCCATCAATGAGCCTCCCTCCCCACCTCCATCAATGAGCCTCCCTCTCCCCCTCCATCAATGAGCCTTCCCTCTCCCCCTCCATCAATGAGCCTTCCCTCCCCACCTCCATCAATGAGCCTTCCCTCCCCACCTCCATCAATGAGCCTTCCCTCCCCACCTCCATCAATGAGCCTTCCCTCCACCTCCATCAATGGGCCTTCCCTCCCCACCTCCATCAATGAGCCTTACCTCCCCACCTCCATCAATGAGCCTTCCCTCCCCACCTCCATCAATGAGCCTTCTCTCCCCACCTCCATCAATGAGCCTTCCCTCCCCACCTCCATCAATGAGCCTTCCCTCCCCCTCCTCCATCAATGAGTCTTCCCTCCCCACCTCAATCAATGAGCCTTCCCTCCCCACCTCCATCAATGAGCCTTTCCTCCCCACCCCCATCAATGAGCCTTCCCTCCCCACCTCCATCAATGAGCCTTCCCTCCCCCACCTCCATCAATGAGCCTTCCCTCCCCGCCTCCATCAATGACCCTCCCCACCTCCATCAATGATCCTTCTCTCCCCACCTCCATCAATGAGCCTCCTCTCTCCCCACCTCCATCAATGAGCCTTCCCTCCTCCCACCTCCATCAATGAGCCTTCCCTCCCCACCTCCATCAATGAGCCTTCCCTCCCCCACCTCCATCAATGAGCCTTCCCTCCCCACCTCCAGCAATGAGCCTTCCCTCCCCACCTCCAGCAATGAGCCTCCCCCACCTCCATCAATGAGCCTCCCCCACCTCCATCAATGAGCCTTCCCTTCCCACCTCCATCAATGAGCCTTCCCTCCCCACCTCCATCAATGAGCCTTCCCTCCCCACCTCCAGCAATGAGCCTTCCCTCCCCCACCTCCATCAATGAGCCTTCCCTCCCCCACCTCCATCAATGAGCCTTCCCTCCCCACCTCCAGCAATGAGCCTTCCCTCCCCCACCTCCATCAATGCCTTCCCTCCCCCACCTCCATCAATGAGCCTTCCCTCCCCACCTCCAGCAATGAGCCTTCCTTCCCCCACCTCCATCAATGAGCCTTCCCTCCCCCACCTCCATCAATGAGCCTTCCCTCCCCACCTCCAGCAATGAGCCTTCCCTCCACCTCCATCAATGAGCCTTCCCTCCCCCACCTCCATCAATGAGCCTTCCCTCCCCCACCTCCATCAATGAGCCTTCCCTCCCCACCTCCATCAATGAGCCTTCCCTCCCCACCTCCAGCAATGAGCCTTCCCTCCCCCACCTCCAGCAATGAGCCTTCCCTCCCCCACCTCCATCAATGAGCCTTCCCTCCCCACCTCCAGCAATGAGCCTTCCCTCCACCTCCATCAATGAGCCTTCCCTCCCCCACCTCCATCAATGAGCCTTCCCTCCCCCACCTCCATCAATGAGCCTTCCCTCCCCACCTCCATCAATGAGCCTTCCCTCCCCACCTCCAGCAATGAGCCTTCCCTCCCCCACCTCCATCAATGAGCCTTCCCTCCCCCACCTCCATCAATGAGCCTTCCCTCCCCACCTCCAGCAATGAGCCTTCCCTCCCCCACCTCCATCAATGAGCCTTCCCTCCCCACCTCCAGCAATGAGCCTTCCCTCCCCACCTCCATCAATGAGCCTTCCCTCCCCCACCTCCATCAATGAGCCTTCCCTCCCCACCTCCAGCAATGAGCCTTCCCTCCACCTCCATCAATGAGCCTTCCCTCCCCCACCTCCATCAATGAGCCTTCCCTCCCCCACCTCCATCAATGAGCCTTCCCTCCCACCTCCATCAATGAGCCTTCCCTCCCCCACCTCCATCAATGAGCCTTCCCTCCCCCACCTCCATCAATGAGCCTTCCCTCCCCCACCTCCATCAATGAGCCTTCCCTCCCCACCTCCATCAATGAGCCTTCCCTCCCCCCACCTCCATCAATGAGCCTTCCCTCCCCACCTCCATCAATGAGCCTTCCCTCCCCCCACCTCCATCAATGAGCCTTCCCTCCCCACCTCCATCAATGAGCCTTCCCTCCCCACCTCCATCAATGAGCCTTCCCTCCCCCCACCTCCATCAATGAGCCTTCCTTCCCCACCTCCATCAATGAGCCTTCTCTCCCCATCTCCATCAATGAGCCTTCCCTCCCCACCTCCATCAATGAGCCTTCCCTCCCCCCACCTCCATCAATGAGTCTTCCCTCCCCACCTCCATCAATGAGCCTTCCCTCCCCACCTCCAGCAATGAGCCTTCCCTCCCCCACCTCCATCAATGAGCCTTCCCTCCCCACCTCCAGCAATGAGCCTTCCCTCCCCCACCTCCATCAATGAGCCTTCCCTCCCCCACCTCCATCAATGAGCCTTCCCTCCCCACCTCCAGCAATGAGCCTTCCCTCCCCACCTCCATCAATGAGCCTTCCCTCCCCCACCTCCATCAATGAGCCTTCCCTCCACCTCCATCAATGAGCCTTCCCTCCCCCACCTCCATCAATGAGCCTTCCCTCCCCACCTCCATCAATGAGCCTTCCCTCCCCCACCTCCATCAATGAGCCTTCCCTCCCCACCTCCATCAATGAGCCTTCCCTCCCCCCACCTCCATCAATGAGCCTTCCCTCCCCCCACCTCCATCAATGAGCCTTCCCTCCCCCCACCTCCATCAATGAGCCTTCCCTCCCCACCTCCATCAATGAGCCTTCCCTCCCCACCTCCATCAATGAGCCTTCCCTCCCCCCACCTCCATCAATGAGCCTTCCTTCCCCACCTCCATCAATGAGCCTTCTCTCCCCATCTCCATCAATGAGCCTTCCCTCCCCACCTCCATCAATGAGCCTTCCCTCCCCCCACCTCCATCAATGAGTCTTCCCTCCCCACCTCCATCAATGAGCCTTCCCTCCCCACCTCCAGCAATGAGCCTTCCCTCCCCCACCTCCATCAATGAGCCTTCCCTCCCCACCTCCAGCAATGAGCCTTCCCTCCCCCACCTCCATCAATGAGCCTTCCCTCCCCACCTCCAGCAATGAGCCTTCCCTCCCCACCTCCATCAATGAGCCTTCCCTCCCCACCTCCATCAATGAGCCTTCCCTCCCCCACCTCCATCAATGAGCCTTCCCTCCCCACCTCCATCAATGAGCCTTCCCTCCCCCACCTCCATCAATGAGCCTTCCCTCCCCACCTCCATCAATGAGCCTTCCCTCCCCCACCTCCATCAATGAGCCTTCCCTCCCCACCTCAATCAATGAGCCTTCCCTCCCCAACTCCATCAATGAGCCTTCCCTCCCCAACTCCATCAATGAGCCTTCCCTCCCCACCTCCATCAATGAGCCTTCCCTCCCCACCTCCATCAATGAGCCTTCCCTCCCCACCTCCATCAATGAGCCTTCCTTCCCCACCTCCATCAATGAGCCTTTCCTCACCACCTCCATTAATGAGCCTCCTCTCCCCCCACCTCCATCAATGAGCCTTCCCTCCCCATCTCCATCAATGAGCCTTCCCTCCCCACCTCCATCAATGAGCCTTCCCTCCCCACCTCCATCAATGAGCCTTCCCTCCCCCACCTCCATCAATGAGCCTTCCCTCCCCACCTCCATCAATGAGCCTTCCCTCTCCCCCTCCATCAATGAGCCTTCCCTCCCCCACCTCCATCAATGAGCCTTCCCTCCCCACCTCCATCAATGAGCCTTCCCTCCCCACCTCCATCAATGAGCCTTCCCTCCCCCACCTCCATCAATGAGCCTTCCCTCTCCCCCTCCATCAATGAGCCTTCCCTCCCCCACCTCCATCAATGAGCCTTCCCTCCCCACCTCCATCAATGAGCCTTCCCTCCCCCACCTCCATCAATGAGCCTTCCCTCCCCACCTCCATCAATGAGCCTTGGCCCCATATGACCCTTTCACCAGTTGGTTGGTTTTCCTTCCTTGGACTACGTTTTGTGGGTCCTGTCCAATGCAGACCAGGAACATCCCACAAGAGCTGCAGTTCTGGAGGTGCTCTGACCCCGTCATCTAGACATTACAATTTGTCAAAGGCCCTCTAATCCTTACACTTAACTTTTTTTCCTGCTTTCAACTTCAGGGACAACATGTTCACTTGATGATTATATATATATCCCACCCACTTTAAGATGTCATTGTAATCAGATAACCAATGTTATTCACTTTACCGGTCTGTGGTCAGAATGTTGTGACTGATCGGGGAATATATCTGTGAAGGAAACCTCGGCCTTCTCTCACCTCCCACACATGACTGTAATGTCCCTAATATGTTTATTTCCTATCAATGTCAGCTCCATCTAGTGGCCATATTGTGGTATTTGCTGAATGTGGCATTAATGGTGACTGGTCCTCTGCTGCAGGGAGATCACAGACAATACTGGTGACTGGTCCTTTGTCCTCTGCTGCAGGGAGATCACAGACAATACTGGTGACTGGTCCTTTGTCCTCTGCTGCAGGGAGATCACAGACAATACTGGTGACTGGTCCTTTGTCCTCTGCTGCAGGGAGATCACAGACAATACTGGTGACTGGTCCTTTGTCCTCTGCTGCAGGGAGATCACAGACAATACTGGTGACTGGTCCTTTGTCCTCTGCTGCAGGGAGATCACAGACAATACTGGTGACTGGTCCTTTGTCCTCTGCTGCAGGGAGATCACAGACAATACTGGTGACTGGTCCTTTGTCCTCTGCTGCAGGGAGATCACAGACAATACTGGTGACTGGTCCTTTGTCCTCTGCTGCAGGGAGATCACAGACAATACTGGTGACTGGTCCTCTGTCCTCTGCTGCAGGGAGATCACAGACAATACTGGTGACTGGTCCTTTGTCCTCTGCTGCAGGGAGATCACAGACAATACTGGTGACTGGTCCTTTGTCCTCTGCTGCAGGGAGATCACAGACAATACTGGTGACTGGTCCTTTGTCCTCTGCTGCAGGGAGATCACAGACAATACTGGTGACTGGTCCTTTGTCCTCTGCTGCAGGGAGATCACAGACAATACTGGTGACTGGTCCTTTGTCCTCTGCTGCAGGGAGATCACAGACAATACTGGTGACTGGTCCTCTGTCCTCTGCTGCAGGGAGATCACAGACAATACTGGTGACTGGTCCTTTGTCCTCTGCTGCAGGGAGATCAGACAATACTGGTGACTGGTCCTTTGTCCTCTGCTGCAGGGAGATCACAGACAATACTGGTGACTGGTCCTTTGTCCTCTGCTGCAGGGAGATCACAGACAATACTGGTGACTGGTCCTTTGTCCTCTGCTGCAGGGAGATCACAGACTAAACTGGTGACTGGTCCTCTGTCCTCTGCTGCAGGGAGATCACAGACAATACTGGTGACTGGTCCTCTGTCCTCTGCTGCAGGGAGATCACAGACAATACTGGTGACTGGTCCTCTGTCCTCTGCTGCAGGGAGATCACAGACAATACTGGTGACTGGTCCTTTGTCCTCTGCTGCAGGGAGATCACAGACTAAACTGGTGACTTGTCCTCTGTCCTCTGCTGCAGGGAGATCACAGACAATACTGGTGACTGGTCCTCTGTCCTCTGCTGCAGGGAGATCACAGACAATACTGGTGACTGGTCCTTTGTCCTCTGCTGCAGGGAGATCACAGACAATACTGGTGACTGGTCCTTTGTCCTCTGCTGCAGGGAGATCACAGACAATACTGGTGACTGGTCCTCTGTCCTCTGCTGCAGGGAGATCACAGACAATACTGGTGACTGGTCCTTTGTCCTCTGCTGCAAGGAGATCACAGACAATACTGGTGACTGGTCCTCTGTCCTCTGCTGCAGGGAGATCACAGACAATACTGGTGACTGGTCCTTTGTCCTCTGCTGCAGGGAGATCACAGACTAAACTGGTGACTGGTCCTTTGTCCTCTGCTGCAGGGAGATCACAGACAATACTGGTGACTGGTCCTTTGTCCTCTGCTGCAGGGAGATCACAGACAATACTGGTGACTGGTCCTCTGTCCTCTGCTGCAGGGAGATCACAGACAATACTGGTGACTGGTCCTTTGTCCTCTGCTGCAGGGAGATCACAGACAATACTGGTGACTGGTCCTCTGTCCTCTGCTGCAGGGAGATCACAGACAATACTGGTGACTGGTCCTCTGTCCTCTGCTGCAGGGAGATCACAGACAATACTGGTGACTGGTCCTCTGTCCTCTGCTGCAGGGAGATCACAGACAATACTGGTGACTGGTCCTTTGTCCTCTGCTGCAGGGAGATCACAGACTAAACTGGTGACTTGTCCTCTGTCCTCTGCTGCAGGGAGATCACAGACAATACTGGTGACTGGTCCTCTGTCCTCTGCTGCAGGGAGATCACAGACAATACTGGTGACTGGTCCTTTGTCCTCTGCTGCAGGGAGATCACAGACAATACTGGTGACTGGTCCTTTGTCCTCTGCTGCAGGGAGATCACAGACAATACTGGTGACTGGTCCTCTGTCCTCTGCTGCAGGGAGATCACAGACAATACTGGTGACTGGTCCTTTGTCCTCTGCTGCAGGGAGATCACAGACAATACTGGTGACTGGTCCTTTGTCCTCTGCTGCAGGGAGATCACAGACAATACTGGTGACTGGTCCTTTGTCCTCTGCTGCAGGGAGATCGCAGACAATACTGGTGACTGGTCCTTTGTCCTCTGCTGCAGGGAGATCACAGACAATACTGGTGACTGGTCCTTTGTCCTCTGCTGCAGGGAGATCACAGACAATACTGGTGACTGGTCCTTTGTCCTCTGCTGCAAGGAGATCACAGACAATACTGGTGACTGGTCCTCTGTCCTCTGCTGCAGGGAGATCACAGACAATACTGGTGACTGGTCCTTTGTCCTCTGCTGCAGGGAGATCACAGACTAAACTGGTGACTGGTCCTTTGTCCTCTGCTGCAGGGAGATCACAGACAATACTGGTGACTGGTCCTCTGTCCTCTGCTGCAGGGAGATCACAGACAATACTGGTGACTGGTCCTCTGTCCTCTGCTGCAGGGAGATCACAGACAATACTGGTGACTGGTCCTCTGTCCTCTGCTGCAGGGAGATCACAGACAATACTGGTGACTGGTCCTTTGTCCTCTGCTGCAGGGAGATCACAGACAATACTGGTGACTGGTCCTCTGTCCTCTGCTGCAGGGAGATCACAGACAATACTGGTGACTGGTCCTTTGTCCTCTGCTGCAGGGAGATCACAGACAATACTGGTGACTGGTCCTTTGTCCTCTGCTGCAGGGAGATCACAGACAATACTGGTGACTGGTCCTTTGTCCTCTGCTGCAGGGAGATCACAGACTAAACTGGTGACTGGTCCTCTGTCCTCTGCTGCAGGGAGATCACAGACAATATTGGTGACTGGTCCTTTGTCCTCTGCTGCAGGGAGATCACAGACAATACTGGTGACTGGTCCTCTGTCCTCTGCTGCAGGGAGATCACAGACAATACTGGTGACTGGTCCTTTGTCCTCTGCTGCAGGGAGATCACAGACAATACTGGTGACTGGTCCTTTGTCCTCTGCTGCAGGGAGATCACAGACAATACTGGTGACTGGTCCTTTGTCCTCTGCTGCAGGGAGATCACAGACAATATTGGTGACTGTTCCTTTGTCCTCTGCTGCAGGGAGATCACAGACAATACTGGTGACTGGTCCTTTGTCCTCTGCTGCAGGGAGATCACAGACAATACTGGTGACTGGTCCTTTGTCCTCTGCTGCAGGGAGATCACAGACAATACTGGTGACTGGTCCTTTGTCCTCTGCTGCAGGGAGATCACAGACAACACTGGTGACTGGTCCTTTGTCCTCTGCTGCAGGGAGATCACAGACAATACTGGTGACTGGTCCTTTGTCCTCTGCTGCAGGGAGATCACAGACTAAACTGGTGACTGGTCCTCTGTCCTCTGCTGCAGGGAGATCACAGACAATATTGGTGACTGGTCCTTTGTCCTCTGCTGCAGGGAGATCACAGACAATACTGGTGACTGGTCCTTTGTTCGGAATATATGACTTAGGTTGGTCCCTGAAATGAGGACGGCCTTTCCTCAGTCTACAGCCCCAGGAGATCCCATACAAGACCGTCTATCAGAGAACATGTACAATGATTGGAGGACCCCGATTTCCATCACATCAAAGGAGCGCCCAGTGACCCCCTCTGTTCATACATGGGGCCCGCCCTCTGTATATATTATTAAAAAGAGAACTGTATTCCTGTATAGCTCTGAGTTATACCAAAGCGCTGTACAGAGGACACTGAGCCAATCAGATAATTCCAGTACACAGATTTCAGGCTTCACCCTGCACACCCCTTAGTGGGAGGAGACATAATACTATATAAGTCACCTGGGTTGTAGCCCTGCCTCCTGGGAGGATTCAGCAGGTGGAGGAGATCAGCTGGGGAACTCACGCTCCGGTAATGGGATGGAGGGGTCTGTTGGCTGAGGTTGGAGGGGTCTGTTGGCTGAGGTTGGAGGGGTCTGTTGGCTGAGGTTGGAGGGGTCTGTTGGCTGAGGTTGGAGGGGTCTGTTGGCTGAGGTTGGAGGTGTCTGTTGGCTGAGGTTGGAGGGGTCTGTTGGCTGAGGTTGGAGGGGTCTGTTGGCTGAGGTTGGAGGGGTCTGTTGGCTGAGGTTGGAGGGGTCTGTTGGCTGAGGTTGGAGGGGTCTGTTGGCTGAGGTTGGAGGGGTCTGTTGGCTGAGGTTGGAGGGGTCTGTTGGCTGAGGTTGGAGGGGTCTGTTGGCTGAGGTTGGAGGGGTCTGTTGGCTGAGGTTGGAGGGGTCTGTTGGCTGAGGTTGGAGGGGTCTGTTGGCTGAGGTTGGAGGGGTCTGTTGGCTGAGGTTGGAGGGGTCTGTTGGCTGAGGTTGGAGGGGTCTGTTGGCTGAGGTTGGAGGGGTCTGTTGGCTGAGGTTGGAGGGGTCTGTTGGCTGAGGTTGGAGGGGTCTGTTGGCTGAGGTTGGAGGGGTCTGTTGGCTGAGGTTGGAGGGGTCTGTTGGCTGAGGTTGGAGGGGTCTGTTGGCTGAGGGTGGAGGGGTCTGTTGGCTGAGGGTGGAGGGGTCTGTTGGCTGAGGGTGGAGGGGTCTGTTGGCTGAGGGTGGGAGGGGTCTGTTGGCTGAGGGTGGAGGGGTCTGTTGGCTGAGGGTGGAGGGGTCTGTTGGCTGAGGGTGGAGGGGTCTGTTGGCTGAGGGTGGAGGGGTCTGTTGGCTGAGGGTGGAGGGGTCTGTTGGCTGAGGGTGGAGGGGTCTGTTGGCTGAGGGTGGAGGGGTCTGTTGGCTGAGGGTGGAGGGGTCTGTTGGCTGAGGGTGGAGGGGTCTGTTGGCTGAGGGTGGAGGGGTCTGTTGGCTGAGGGTGGAGGGGTCTGTTGGCTGAGGGTGGAGGGGTCTGTTGGCTGAGGTTGGAGGGGTCTGTTGGCTGAGGTTGGAGGGGTCTGTTGGCTGAGGTTGGAGGGGTCTGTTGGCTGAGGTTGGAGGGGTCTGTTGGCTGAGGTTGGAGGGGTCTGTTGGCTGAGGTTGGAGGGGTCTGTTGGCTGAGGTTGGAGGGGTCTGTTGGCTGAGGTTGGAGGGGTCTGTTGGCTGAGGTTGGAGGGGTCTGTTGGCTGAGGTTGGAGGGGTCTGTTGGCTGAGGTTGGAGGGGTCTGTTGGCTGAGGTTGGAGGGGTCTGTTGGCTGAGGTTGGAGGGGTCTGTTGGCTGAGGGTGGAGGGGTCTGTTGGCTGAGGGTGGAGGGGTCTGTTGGCTGAGGGTGGAGGGGTCTGTTGGCTGAGGGTGGAGGGGTCTGTTGGCTGAGGGTGGAGGGGGGAGATCTCCGCCATGTTGGTTTGGTCCATGTGATGTCATCATTGGGCTGAGTATAAAAAAAGTATGTGTGGTTTGGTGGGGTGGTGAATTGTTATGGGGGTCAGATTGTCCTCCTGTGTGTAGGCCCTTTTGTGTAGGGGGGCTTCTCTTCTGTAGGCAAACCCTGGAATGGAGTAAATTGTCCGCTTCTCCAATGTAGATTAATGTATGGAGGGTGATCTCCCCTGACCGCACATTGCGGCAGACGTGGCACATCCACAGATTTCTATTCTCTGGAGATATTTTGGCTACAAACTTTACTGGGGCTGCCATTGCTGCTGAGCTTCTGAAAATGCTAGTTGCCTGGCTGTTATGCTGATCCAGAGGTTTGATTTTATTTTTCAGTCCATGAACTGACTAGCAGCTGTAGTATTCGGAAATCTGGGGGGGGGGGGGGGTTATTTCGGGGTTCAGATGGTGCTCAAGCTGAAGGAAGAACATGACAGCTAGGAAGCTGGTATGTTCAGAAGTAGATGAGCGATGGTTGCTCCCACAAGCTTATTGGTCTTTGAGGGTCATGAGTGCATTCACCATCCAATAGTGAGGATGGGGGAGGGGGCACCACATGTACATCAAGCTGATCTGCTTCTGAAAATGCTTCTTTCCTGGCATTCTGATCCAGTGGTTTCAGTGACCGGGGTGAAGTAAGCAGATTGAGTGTTCTGTAGGTTACAAACTTGTTTTGGTTGGAGTTTTTTCAGGGCTCAGTCATGGTGGCCTTCATAGTTCTCAGGTTGCCATTATTTGTTGCTGGGCATTTGCCATGGTGAAAGCCGCTGGCAGTGCAATTATTGGTGTGACAGGTCCACTTTAATGGCTTGGTGACACCAGAGATGAATCTTCTGACATTGGTGTCTCAGATCTGTAGGAAGTGTTTTATCTGGAATTGGGGTGGGGGATTTCGTGTCCCTGTCTGACATCACTGGGGGGAGGGGTTGGCCTCATTTATCTGATATGAGGGTCTGGTGAACTCGTCTGTTTTTAGGGAATTGGGTGTCCTCCTAATATAGTGAGGTTAGGTGTCCTTATTTCATAATGGGGGTCTTCATTTGCTATAGCGGGTTTGGGTGTCCTAGTCTGATATGGGAGGGTTAGATGTCCTTGATATTGGTTAGTTGGGTGTCCTAATTTTGATATGGGGGCGGTTGGGTGTCCACATTTAGATCCTTTTTTGATACGGGGGATGGGTGCCAATTTTTGCTATAGAGGGGTTGGGTGTCCCCATCTGATAGGTGGGTGTCCTTGTCTTGATATGAAGGTAGGTGGGTGTCCTTGTCTTGATATGAAGGTAGGTGGGTGTCCTTGTCTTGATATGAAGGTAGGTGGGTGTCCTTGTCTTGATATGAAGGTAGGTGGGTGTCCTTGTCTTGATATGAAGGTAGGTGGGGGGTTGGGTGTCCTTGTCTTGATATGAAGGGGGGGAGGTTGGGTGAAGGGGGGGGGTTGGGTCTTCTTGTTTGCTATGTGGGGGGTTGGGTGTCCTTGTCTTGATATGAAGGTGGGGGGGTGTCCTTGTCTTGATATGAAGGTGGGGGGGTGTCCTTGTCTTGATATGAAGGTGGGGGGGGGGTGTCCTTGTCTTGATATGAAGGTGGGGGGGGGTGTCCTTGTCTTGATATGAAGGTGGGGGGGGTGTCCTTGTCTTGATATGAAGGTGGGGGGGGGGGTGTCCTTGTCTTGATATGAAGGTGGGGGGGGGGTGTCCTTGTCTTGATATGAAGGTGGGGGGGGGGTGTCCTTGTCTTGATATGAAGGTGGGGGGGGTGTCCTTGTCTTGATATGAAGGTGGGGGGGTGTCCTTGTCTTGATATGAAGGTGGGGGGGGGTGTCCTTGTCTTGATATGAAGGTGGGGGGGTGTCCTTGTCTTGATAGGTGGGGGGGGGGTGTCCTTGTCTTGATATGAAGGTGGGGGGGGGGTGTCCTTGTCTTGATATGAAGGTGGGGGGGGGCGTCCTTGTCTTGATATGAAGGTGGGGGGGGGCGTCCTTGTCTTGATATGAAGGTGGGGGGGGTGTCCTTGTCTTGATATGAAGGTGGGGGGGGGTGTCCTTGTCTTGATATGAAGGTGGGGGGGGGGTGTCCTTGTCTTGATATGAAGGTGGGGGGGGGGTGTCCTTGTCTTGATATGAAGGTGGGGGGGGGGTGTCCTTGTCTTGATATGAAGGTGGGGGGGGGGTGTCCTTGTCTTGATATGAAGGTGGGGGGGGGTGTCCTTGTCTTGATATGAAGGTGGGGGGGGGGTGTCCTTGTCTTGATATGAAGGTGGGGGGGGGGTGTCCTTGTCTTGATATGAAGGTGGGGGGGGGTGTCCTTGTCTTGATATGAAGGTGGGGGGGGGGGTGTCCTTGTCTTGATATGAAGGTGGGGGGGGTTGGGTGTCCTTGTCTGATATGAAGGGGGGGGGGGGGTTGGGTGTCCTTGTCTGCTATTGGGAGGTTTGGTGTCCAAGTTCTGATATTGGAGAGGACGGTGGTGGGTGTCATGGGTTTGATAGTGGGGGGGGGGGGGGGGGTTGAGTATCTTCTGATATCGGGTGTCTTCTGATTTTTTTAATGTTATACATTTTCATTCACTGTATTGCAATATCATAAGTCTGACTATGACAGATCTCCTGGCAGGATCAAGAGGTGATAAAGCATACAGGGGACTCGGGGAAACCATCTGCTGTTGTACTGACACTCCACCATATGTCCTAATATATTTTGCCCGGAATTACCACCATAGTCATTTTAAGGTGTATCTCTAACCAAAACTTTTTAGTTTTGAATGGAGTAGGGAAGGCCTAGAGCCTCTGTCAGGTTTCATTTTGTCTGTGTCCCCATTAAGCAGATTCCTCTTCACTTCCTCTCTGATAAACAGGAAGTTGGAGGAGATATTCCCTTCCTAGACTGTTGTCCCCAGGACCGGTGTCTCTATTGGAGGATTTAATCAAAAGGATGAATAGTGGGTGAATCTCCCAATAGGGGACACAGACTGCAGACAGAGGGTCTGACCCTTCACCACTCCACCCAGAACAGGAAATGTTTGGGGTTTAGATGCACTTTACTGAAAATCTGCTTATTGATGTAGGAGCCGGGACTATGGGATTGTGCTGTCTCTGCATGACCTCAGGAAAGGACAGACGGGGTAAGTGTGGAAGACCATCTCTAATATTAGGTGATCCCTGTCCATATCCATAGAAGATATCCCTCTGATGTCCCCTCAGTATGTGGAGTGTGAGCTTCATCCAGTCTCTAGGTGAACATAAAATGAGAAAATCAAGCACCCGGCACCTTATTTAAAAGGAAAGACAGACACATGTAAACCCATATAAGAAATCTCAATAACCTAATTAAGTGATTAAACACAGCTAGTAGGAGAGATTCAAGTACCTGGCACCTTATTCAAAAGGAAAAAACAGACACATATAAACCAATGCAAGAAATCTCAATAATCTAGGTAGGTGGTTTAACACAACTAATATTCAATGGGAATGGGGGCCAGGATAGGGGGCATAAAAATCCTTATGGGAGGACAGGCGTAGCTGGAAAACAAAAGTCTCTCAAATGACAAAAGTAGACTGTCCCATTCAGTCCTACAAATAGCAAGGTCTCAACCGTCTTCTCCAGAGGTGATTAGAGGTTGTTTGGAAGGGGTCCTGATAGATACACTAACTCTTGACTCTTGTGGATGATTCCCACCAGGAGAGAAAGAAAGCAAAAGGATGCCCTTACCGGATCAGGTGGACTCACAGGCCGTGGCGGTGAGTCAAACGTGCATGTACCGTCAAACGGTGTGAGATGGAGGCTTGTGGGAAGACTCGTGGGCCGTCTTGTCAGCAGTCCTCAACTGAAGAGCCAGCTTGGGGATCGAGGTCCCCAGGATGCGGTTCCGGTCACCAAATGACCATTTGCTCAGAAGTCCATCATATATGCAATTGGTCAGAAAAAAGAGAAAAAACTCCACATAGTGTAAATCCTTAATGTGCAAAAACGCATAAGAGCACTTTATTGAGCAAAAAACTCCGAAAGACAATTTTTTACAAGCGGGGGGCAGTAAAAACTCGGCTCAATAAAATAAAAAAACAGCATAAAAAAGTATAAAAACAGCGCAGTGGGTAATGGTGGGGTGTAATCATAGAGACCCGACGCGTTTCGCCTCCAAAGGCTTTGGAGGCGAAACGCGTCGGGTCTCTATGATTACACCCCACCATTACCCACTGCGCTGTTTTTATACTTTTTTATGCTGTTTTTTTATTTTATTGAGCCGAGTTTTTACTGCCCCCCGCTTGTAAAAAATTGTCTTTCGGAGTTTTTTGCTCAATAAAGTGCTCTTATGCGTTTTTGCACATTAAGGATTTACACTATGTGGAGTTTTTTCTCTTTTTTCTGACCAATTGCATATATGATGGACTTCTGAGCAAATGGTCATTTGGTGACCGGAACCGCATCCTGGGGACCTCGATCCCCAAGCTGGCTCTTCAGTTGAGGACTGCTGACAAGACGGCCCACGAGTCTTCCCACAAGCCTCCATCTCACACCGTTTGACGGTACATGCACGTTTGACTCACCGCCACGGCCTGTGAGTCCACCTGATCCGGTAAGGGCATCCTTTTGCTTTCTTTCTCTCCTGGTGGGAATCATCCACAAGAGTCAAGAGTTAGTGTATCTATCAGGACCCCTTCCAAACAACCTCTAATCACCTCTGGAGAAGACGGTTGAGACCTTGCTATTTGTAGGACTGAATGGGACAGTCTACTTTTGTCATTTGAGAGACTTTTGTTTTCCAGCTACGCCTGTCCTCCCATAAGGATTTTTATGCCCCCTATCCTGGCCCCCATTCCCATTGAATATTAGTTGTGTTAAACCACCTACCTAGATTATTGAGATTTCTTGCATTGGTTTATATGTGTCTGTTTTTTCCTTTTGAATAAGGTGCCAGGTACTTGAATCTCTCCTACTAGCTGTGTTTAATCACTTAATTAGGTTATTGAGATTTCTTATATGGGTTTACATGTGTCTGTCTTTCCTTTTAAATAAGGTGCCGGGTGCTTGATTTTCTCCTATTTTAAACCAACTGATTATCACTGCATTTCACCAGCATATCTATATATGCCTGTATTCCCTATTTTGTTGATATTTTTCTCAATAATCAGTTACCACTTCACCAATTGACACTGCTAGTGTCTTCACTCCCCTCATTTTTACCTGTCTAACGACAGGATTTTTCACCTTTCACTAGCGCCACACTTTTTTACTTTCAATTTTCATGTGCAACAGTCTTATTGCTGTGTCGGCTGCTGTATCCACAATTAGGAGTTGGCGCAATCTCTACACCTTTTTTTTTTTTTTTTGAACATAAAATGAGACCGGAGATACATGGGGGTTGTAAATCAACACTTCATGCCAACTGTGACCAGATTGTATGCGTCATGGATGGGATTCCTAACCATGAAATGCCTCTTATGGGTGGCTTGTAGAGGTAGGATCCCTTTTTAATATTGGGGGCTTGTAAAGGTGGGGATCCCCCTGATATGGACAGCATTGTGGAGGTGGGATTGCACTTTTCTGGGGAACTTGTGGACATGAAGGTGAACTTGTAAATATTGGTTGGGGGGGACCGCCACTGATATGAAGAGGAGCCTTGTAGAGATGGGATTCTGATTGGAGAAGAACCCTTCATACGAATAGAGATGGTTGTAGAAAAATTTGGACCAATGGAGACACGAATTGTGGGTTTCCTTTGGGTGTGGGGGTCTAGAAGTAGTGTTTGTGTGTGTTATCACTTGTCTGAATGCAGACCTTGTAGAGGGGGGGGGTTCCTCCAGATGGGGGGGGGGGGGGGGGTCGGGGGAGTGGAGTGTCTGATGGATGGGGTGTAGTCTCTTCTACTGGGTGGGAAATGACGTGTGTGCTGGATGGGTGAGGTCTCTTCTACTGGGAGAGGAATTGGAGGGTCTCCTGAATGGGTGAAGTCTCCTACTTAGAGGGAAATGAATGGTCTGCTGGATGGATATAGTCTCTCCTCGAAGGGAAATGGAGGGTCTTCTGGATGGGTGTCTTGCAGGGTGCAGATTTTTTGGGTGAAATTGTGAAGGTGAGATGTTTCTCCATGAAATGCCCCCTTGAAGTGCCAAATAAGAATTGGAGGGCTACAAAATCTGCATCTCTCCATGCATGCAATAGATTTAATATTATGTAGAGACAAAACATATTTTTGGATAGGGCAAGGAAAAGGTTTGTGGGATTCCTCTGGGTGTGGGGGGGGGTGGGTGTGGGGGGGGGGGGGGCTTGTGAAGTTGGGAACCCTCTGGGCGGGGGGGCCCTTGTGGAGGTGGGATCCCTCTGGATATTGGGGGGGGCTTGTGGGGGGGGGGCTTGTGGGGGTGGGATCCTTCTGGATATTGGGGGGGGGGGGGCTTGTGGCGGTGGGATCCCTCTGGATATTGGGGGGGGGGGCTTGTGGAGGTAGGATCCCTGGATATGGGGGGGGCCTTGTGGAGGTGGGATCCCTCTGAATGGGGGGACTCTTGTGGAAGTGGGGGGCCCTTGTGGAGGTGGGATCCCTCTGGATGGGGGGGGCTCTTGTGGGGGTAGGATCCCTCTGGATGGGGGGGGGGCTCTTGTGGGGGTAGGATCCCTCTGGATGGGGGGGGGCTCTTGTGGGGGTAGGATCCCTCTGGATGGGGGGGGGCTCTTGTGGGGGTAGGATCCCTCTGGATGGGGGGGGGGCTCTTGTGGGGGTAGGATCCCTCTGGATGGGGGGGGGGGGCTCTTGTGGGGGTAGGATCCCTCTGGATGGGGGGGGGCTCTTGTGGGGGTAGGATCCCTCTGGATGGGGGGGGGGGCTCTTGTGGGGGTAGGATCCCTCTGGATGGGGGGGGGGGCTCTTGTGGGGGTAGGATCCCTCTGGATGGGGGGGGGGCTCTTGTGGGGGTAGGATCCCTCTGGATGGGGGGGGGGGGCTCTTGTGGGGGTAGGATCCCTCTGGATGGGGGGGGGGGGCTCTTGTGGGGGTAGGATCCCTCTGGATGGGGGGGGCTCTTGTGGGGGTAGGATCTCTCTGGAGATGGGGGGGGGGGGGGCTCTTGTGGGGGTAGGATCTCTCTGGAGATGGGGGGGGGGGCTCTTGTGGGGGTAGGATCTCTCTGGAGATGGGGGGGGGGGGGCTCTTGTGGGGGTAGGATCTCTCTGGAGATGGGGGGGCTCTTGTGGGGGTAGGATCCCTCTGGATGGGGGGGGCTCTTGTGGGGGTAGGATCCCTCTGGATGGGGGGGGCTCTTGTGGGGGTAGGATCCCTCTGGATGGGGGGGGCTCTTGTGGGGGTAGGATCCCTCTGGATGGGGGGGGGCTCTTGTGGGGGTAGGATCCCTCTGGATGGGGGGGGCTCTTGTGGGGGTAGGATCTCTCTGGAGATGGGGGGGCTCTTGTGGGGGTAGGATCTCTCTGGAGATGGGGGGGCTCTTGTGGGGGTAGGATCTCTCTGGATATCCGGGGGGCTCTTGTGGGGGTAGGATCTCTCTGGAGATGGGGGGGCTCTTGTGGGGGTAGGATCTCTCTGGATATCGGGGGGGCTCTTGTGGGGGTAGGATCCCTCTGGATATCGGGAGGGCCCTTGTGGGGGTGGGATCCCTCTGGATTGGGGGGGCCTTGTAGAGGTGGAAGAATACATTAACAAGCAGCATGCATATCTGCTATGGAGAGTGTGCGGTCACCTTGGGGACATTATGGGACGTGTTTTAGGTGTTCTTGTATATATTAAACCCCATAGATGGAGGAAACTGTAATTCATTAATGATTGGCAATCCTATCTCCTGTCTGGCTCCTGTGGTATGGCAGATAGACCAGGCTGTAGTGTTATGGGGGGCCCAGATATTTCCTGCTGAACAGTGATCCAGCCAGTCCATACAAGAGACTGGGGGCTGGTACCTGCTGGCTTCTGTTACCTGTGGGCTGTGCGGTAACCATGATCGGAGTGACTCCTTAAGGCATTATGACATTTAACAGACCTTTATAAAATGTTCTACCTTCGTTTTGCTAGAAGACGTATCCTACCAGTTTGTGGACTCCTGCTGTTGCCTCATACCAGGCCTCTAGGGGCTGGTTTTGGCAGATGTCATCTTAGAGGGGCCACCTTATTGCTGGCCTTGGCCCCTTTCAATGTTTGTGCCCCGACCTTGGTGCTGTGAGGTCTCAGAACAGCTTTGATGACAAAGGACATTGCTGGCCTTCAGCCCATGTTCGCATCGGAGTGATTGGACATGCCAAACCGCAGCCTGTTGCCGGCAAGGGCAGCATCTGACTTTGCGGTGCCGCACTTGTTTCCAAAAGTGGTTTCTGCACTACTTTTGGTGACTTCGGGGACAATTTCAATAGACATCTGTGCATGAACCCGCAGATGTCTTTCAAATTGCCCCCGAAATCGCAATGAAATGCAGGTTTGAAATTGTGCAAGTTCTGCAGAACTCAAATTATTTCAATCCCACCTCCAATGTGGACTTGCCCTTAAGATTTTAGGTTTTGGCCATTAGAGGAGCTGACCCAAGCATAGTCCTAAAATCATAAACGACCACCATCAGCCCAAATCCTGAATGGATCCCCACACACAGATCTGTGTTCAGAACCATGCAAGCGCCTCCCATATCCAGCAATGGCACAAGATTCATGTGGACTCCTCTGCGAGGCTGGGGGTCCGCTTGCGGGCTCCTCTGCGAGGCTGGGGGTCCGCTTGCGGGCTCCTCTGCGAGGCTGGGGGTCCGCTTGCGGGCTCCTCTGCGAGGCTGGGGGTCCGCTTGCGGGCTCCTCTGCGAGGCTGGGGGTCCGCTTGCGGGCTCCTCTGCGAGGCTGGGGGTCCGCTTGCGGGCTCCTCTGCGAGGCTGGGGGTCCGCTTGCGGGCTCCTCTGCGAGGCTGGGGGTCCGCTTGCGGGCTCCTCTGCGAGGCTGGGGGTCCGCTTGCGGGCTCCTCTGCGAGGCTGGGGGTCCGCTTGCGGGCTCTTCTGCGAGGCTGGGGGTCCGCTTGCGGGCTCTTCTGCGAGGCTGGGGGTCCGCTTGCGGGCTCTTCTGCGAGGCTGGGGGTCCGCTTGCGGGCTCTTCTGCGAGGCTGGGGGTCCGCTTGCGGGCTCTTCTGCGAGGCTGGGGGTCCGCTTGCGGGCTCTTCTGCGAGGCTGGGGGTCCGCTTGCGGTGGTCCATTCGTGGGCCTCCGCAACAAAACTGGACATGATCAGATATTCTATCCAATTGTTAGAAGTGGACACAAGTTTTTGCATTATGATTTAGGTACAGCCAAAATTGTACAAAGGTTGGTGCCCCCCTCCCCCCCAAAGGGGAGATCTCCCTTCACTTCCTGTCCAGAGACTCAATAGAAAGTGAGAAGAAGTCCCTTAGTTATCCCCAGGACAGTTATGCCCATCATTATTCTAGGTTCTGTAACATTTAGCATGTCCCACCACTGTCTGTGACACCAGGACAAACAAATAAAATCTCCCCAGTGGGGACACAGATGGCATTAAATCCTAAAGGTGCTCTGATCTTCCACATGCTGTTCTGTCTATACATTCACTTTCGGCTGCCTTCAGATGCTCTCAGCCTGTGGCAGTGCACTTTCCCCCTTGAACCTCTGAACCCAAATCCAGACTCTTGTGACAAATCCAGCCGTCTGATGAAGAACTTGGCACACTTCCCACCAGACTTTGCTCCATAGCTGTTATACTGATTGTATTTTTTTTGCTGCTCTGTACACATTACAAAGTTCTATATTTGGGGGGGGTGGGGAGAGAACAGGTTTCTAAACTTTCCAACAACCTGAAATTGTTTGTTTTACAGCAAAAGACAGAATGTCCTCAGCCGATCCCAATGAAGGAGACTCCACGGAGAGGTAATTAGAATGTCTACTGGATGGGTGAAGTCTCTTCTACTGGGTGGGGAATGGAGGGTCTGCTGAATGGGCATAGTCTCCTATTGGGCGGAGAATGGGGGTCTGCTGGATGGGGTGTATTCTCTCTTCCTGGGAGGTGAATGAAGGGTCTGGTGGATGGGTGAAATCTCCTACTGGGAGGGGAAAGGAGCGTCTGCTGGATGGGTCACGTCTCCTACTGAATGGAGAATAGAGGGTCTGATGGATAGGTGTAGTCTCTTCTACTGGACGGAGAATGGGGGGTCTGATTGGATGGGTGTAGTCTCTTCCTAGGAGAGGAATGGAGGGTCTGCTGAATGGGTGAAGTCTCCTACTGGGAGGGGAAAGAAGCGTCTTCTGGATGGGTCACGTCTCCTACTGAATGGAGAATGGGGGGGTCTGCTGAATGGGTGAAGTCTCCTACTGGGAGGGGAAAGAAGCGTCTTCTGGATGGGTCACGTCTCCTACTGAACAGAGAATGGGGGGGTCTGGTGGATGGGTGAAGTCTCTTCTACTGGACGGAGAATGGGGGGTCTGGTGGATGGGTGAAGTCTCCTACTGGGAGGGGAAAGGAGCGTCTTCTGGATGGGTCACGTCTCCTACTGAACAGAGAATGGGGGGGTCTGGTGGATGGGTGAAGTCTCTTCTACTGGACGGAGAATGGGGGGTCTGGTGGATGGGTGAAGTCTCCTACTGGGAGGGGAAAGGAGCGTCTTCTGGATGGGTCACGTCTCCTACTGGACGGAGAATGGGGGGTCTGATGGATAGGTGTAGTCTCTTCCTAGGAGAGGAATGGAGGGTCTTCTGGATGGGTCACGTCTCCTACTGGACGGAGAATGGGGGGTCTGATGGATAGGTGTAGTCTCTTCCTAGGAGAGGAATGGGGGGTCTGATTGGATGGGTGTAGTCTCTTCCTAGGAGAGGAATGGAGGGTCTGCTGGATGGGTGAAGTCTCCTACAGGAAGGGTAATGGCGCATGTGCTGGATGGGTGAGGGCTCTTTTCCTGGGATGCAAATGGAGGGCCTGCTGAATGGGTGTAGTCTTGCAGGGAATAGATTTTTGGGTACAATTGTGAAGGAAGTTGAGATGTTTCTCCATGAAATGCCCCTTAGAAGTGCCAATGAAGAATTGTAGGGGTAAAAAAAAAAAATCTGCATCTCTTCATGGCCTTCATACATGCAATAGATTAAGTAGTATGTATAGACAAAACATTTTTCAGCAAGGTTTGTGGGTGACCACGTTGGCACAATCAAAGTTGCTGGGTGAAATATTTCTAAACCACAGCTACATCCAATCCGATGCTGGCACTGATCAGTTATGCTAGCTGTGAGAATACAATATCATATATAGCGTATGTCCATGCTGTATAGCATTGATGGAGGAATCTGTTGGTGTTTTTCATACAGGCTGAATAAAAAAATGAGTATGGTCCGCTTTAGACAGTTGTCACCAGGACAGGTTCTCAGATCTTTTTCTAGCTGCAGCTGAATTTTGAATTTCCATCCCTCTGTCCCATGACAGACAAAGATGGATCTTCCCAGAGGATACAAGCCTGACTGGGTTCACCCCTTCCAGACTCCAATACAGAAAGTTTGGGGTAGAGACATTTGGGCGAGGGTTAATATCTGATGTGAGACAACATGATCTGGATCACTTCTGTTTAGAGACATCAATTTTATGAAGAAAATCTGGGCTGTTGGTCCTCTAGGTAGAACTGTTCCTCCTCAGACCCCAATACGCCATCAACAGAGGTAAAATGACTACCGCCCAGTCCTCTTCCAATCCTATTTATGAAGGTCAGTAAACCTTTTGTTCTACAGCTTTTTTCCAAGCTCTTTAGGAATAATCCTGATCTTGTGGAATAAGGGATGTTCTGGTGCGCTCGCTTTATCTGTATCTGCTGACCATACCAGTATTGTGCCCGGTTGGAAGTAATCCAATGAAAGTTTGTCGTTTTTTGGTGGCATATTTTGGAGATCCAGCACGTTCTAACCATGTAATGGCTGATCCTCCGAGGAAGGTGTTGCAGGTGTGCCCACTGTCCAATGTAGTTTGTCATGTGACTTGCATGTGACATTTTGGTGTTGTAACTGTTTCTGAAGGACCTGCCTAATAGTATCTAACCAGCTTCCTCTTTCATAATTCCCGCAAAGGATGAGACAATGAGATCCATAGTTGTGTTAGGAACAGAAATACAGTAAATCTTCCTAAACTTTCCTCATAGGCCACTCTGGGTTTATTTGTGTTAATTTGCATTTTTTTTAATGCAGCTTTGTGGATGTCGGTGAATGCGACTATGGACAAGAACAGAATCCAGAGTCCTCCCAGAAAAAGTCCCCGGAGGAGGCCAACAATGAGAAACGGCCTGTACAAGCTGAATGTGAGTATGAAGAAGGGGAGTCCTGGGAGACTGTGCCAGAGACTGAAGGCCCAAGAAATGAGACTAAAGTACAATCGCCTGACCTCGCAGAACCCAATCAAAATGAAAAATGTGACACATCCAGCCAGGAGGAAGACTCTCATCATCCTCAGAGATCCCCTGTCAGACAACAGGAAGGCGATGAGTGGAACCAAACCAATACGTATGAGGAAAAGAACAGTTCTGAGCAGACATGTGATGGAGACCTTGAGGAAGAAACAAGAGAACACAAGGGACTTCAGGAGACCACCAATGAACCAGAGCCTCATCAACCAGAAGGAGAAGATGGCACTCGGGAACCAGAGCCTACTAAACCAAAAGAGGCAGATGGGACTCGGGAACCAGAGCCTACTAAACCAAAAGAGGCAGATCAGACTAAGACCACAGATGTATCAGAACCTTCTAAGCCCAAGGAGACCCAGGAGACCATAGCTGAACCACAACGTGAAAACCCAGAAGATGAGACCCAGGAGACACAGCCTGCTGAACAGGAAACCTCTGAGTTGAAACATGAAGAACTTCCAGGTGAAGAGAATGCACAACTAGATGCAGAAGATGAGAGGAACCCAACACATGACGGGAGAAGTGTGAAATGTCAGGAAAGTACAAGGGAACCTAAAGACTATAACAAAGAAAACTCTGAAAACGAGTCCCAGCATGGAGGAGACCAAGATGAACCTGAGGAGTCCAAAAAGGACTATTGTGAGGAGGCTACCACAGCACACCACCTGGAGTGTAAGCCTTAATTCTATATTTTTATCCCAAGCATTGTGGTAACCTTTAGCAGAAATACTCCAAACCAAGCTTGCTGATGATTGGGCTTTGCACTGCCATATGAAATAATCCTGATTTCATCTTTATGGGGAATTCGGTGTAGAGGAGGCTGATATTTTTAAAGAATCTGATCAATTTCTCACACAATGATCTTTATTACTACACAGCCACCAGTCAGAAATCGAGCGGCACTAGAAAACATAGAAGAAAGTGTGGGCCTAGAGTTGCCCCTCCCACCCTGTATCCTGGGGGGGGAGCCGAGGGCCGACGCCATTCCACCCTGGGGGGGGGGGGGGGGGAGCAGAGGGCTGCCCCATTTTTGTCCTGGGAGGGAAGCCGAGGGACGCTCAATTCTGCCTCGTGCCCTGGGGGGGGGGGGGGGAGAGCCTAGAATTGTATCACACCCCCACACCGTCCTTAACTTTCCTCAAATTTCGTACTGGCAGAAAGTAAAGTGATCACTAAAATGTAAATAAACATGAATGCCTTTTCCTGGATCTTTCCATTTGTAAATGATGACCTGTGATCAGTTTGGGGTGATGTAATCTGTTTCAATTGGTGATTCTCCTGAATTAGAATTATTCATGGCGGGAAACTATAAATTGGCTTTGTATTGTGTTGCAGCTCGTGCGCAGGGGAAAACAAGTTGCAAACATCTGGCCCCCGCAGAGTCCCTCTGGACAGCACACAGAAACAGCGCCGTCACCCTGAGAATGGAGGGATCTGGAACTGCATCCATCCCTCCCCTTACTGTGCCGGAGTTCTTCTCGCAGGCAGTGATGGAGTTCGGCAAGCAGACGGCGCTGTGTGTGTGGACGGGTAACGGCTGGGAGAAAACGACTTACCTGCAGTATGAGGAGCAATGCTGGATGGTGGCCAAAGGGCTCCTTAGGGTAAGAGAAATGGCTCCCTGTAGAGCAATGGCTGTCTCTGGGGGGTGCATGGTGTAAATTGTTTAATGCAAGTTGTGTATCGTGCCTAGAAGTCCTTTTTATCAACAGACATATGTTTAAGGCACAGAGGGTTTCTTGGCTATGGAGCATGGGAAAGAGTCCTTTGGGTGTAGCAAAGTGGGTGCAGAGAGTCCCTTGAGCTGCAGGATAGGGTCTGGAGGGTCCTTGGGTGTTGGGCGAGGATGTGGTGAGTCCTTGGGAGTCAGGATAGGGTGTGGCAGGTCCTTGGGTGTCGGGCAAGGATGTGGCAGATCCTTGGGTGTCGGGCGAGGGTGTGGCGGGTCCTTGGGTGTCGGGCGAGGGTGTGGCGGGTCCTTGGGTGTCGGGCGAGGGTGTGGCGGGTCCTTGGGTGTCGGGCGAGGGTGTGGCGGGTCCTTGGGTGTCGGGCGAGGGTGTGGCGGGTCCTTGGGTGTCGGGCAGAGAGGATGTGGCGTGTCCTTGGGTGTCGGGCCGAGAGGATGTGGCGTGTCCTTGGGTGTTGGGCCGAGAGGATGTGGCGTGTCCTTGGGTGTCGGGCCGAGAGGATGTGGCGTGTCCTTGGGTGTCGGGCCGAGAGGATGTGGCGTGTCCTTGGGTGTCGGGCCGAGAGGATGTGGCGTGTCCTTGGGTGTCGGGCCGAGAGGATGTGGCGTGTCCTTGGGTGTCGGGCCGAGAGGATGTGGCGTGTCCTTGGGTGTCGGGCCGAGAGGATGTGGCGTGTCCTTGGGTGTCGGGCCAAGAGGATGTGGCGTGTCCTTGGGTGTCGGGCCGAGAGGATGTGGCGTGTCCTTGGGTGTCGTGTGAGGTTGGGGAGAGGGTGTGGAGGTCCTCATGAGTGTAGAAGGTTGTGCAGTGTCCTTTGGGCGTGAGGGGGGGGGCTGCACATTGCCCTTTGGGCCCAGGGGCAAGGGCCATGCAGGATCCCATGGGTGTGGGGTGGATGAGCGGGCTCCCTTGGGTGTGGGGGGGGGGGGGGTTAGGTGCTCAGGGTTGTTTGGGTGTGGGGAGGTCATTAAGGGTTTCACGGTATACATGGTAGTTTATCACTAGGTGGTGAGTCTGAATATCTCTATTGCATATGGTACAGCATAAGACATCTTGCACTGTGTTCTATGTTGTAGTTGGGCCTGGCTCGGTTCTGTGGGGTTCTGATCCTGGGACAAAGCTCTCCACAATGGTTCATCGCTCAGATCGCAGCCATCATGGCCGGGTAAGACATTGGCAAGGCATAGTACTTTGTGGGTGTGCGCTGGTGCACCTTCCATTCTGAGAACTGCAGGGGTGGGATTGAGACCTAGGGGGTGTGGCCCAAAAACCAGAAACCACCCTGCCTGTGAACTCATTAGCTCCCTGGGGTGCTGAGAACTATGGGGCAGCCAGGTGCAGAAGGCATGAGATGGAGATTACAGCCAATCGGTATATGGTGGTGGTGAAATTGTAAATTCTCAGATAGGGGGTGACATTTGCTTTGTAACGTTCCTCTCCTCTGCAGGGGTGTGGCAGTTGGTGTTGACCCATCATGCACTGGGCTGTTTTGCCTTGGAGCAGCTCTGGACACCCAGGCTCAGGTAGTGATGGTGCAGGATGGTCGGCAGCTGCAGAAGATCCTGGAGGTGAGTGATCACATTTGGTTGGACGATGAGTGAGCAGCAGATATAATTTCTGTCCCCTCCCCTCCTGTAAGCTTGGTTCATGTGCAAGACTGACAGGACTGTGCAAAGCTATTGAGTCCTGATTATATCGGCTCAGCTGCTACCCTTGTCTTAGTGGGAGTTCTGCTTTAGAGGATCAGAGAGCGATTATAAAGAGAGACTGAGGTATTGTAGTTGTGCGGAAGACTTGTTTAAAGAACACATAAATGAATGTCTGGAGTCTTGCTGGGGGATTGGATCTGGGATCAGGTCACTGGAGTCTGTGGTTTCCAGCACAGGCTTTCTGTAGAGTTCTGCCACAGATTCCTCAATACTGTCTTGCGTGTCACAGTGGAAGTTGGCATCTGTATAGTGGGGTCAGGGTTGGAGAAGTCTGTATGGTGGGGGTCAGGGTTGGAGGTGTCTGTATGGTGGGCGTTAGAGGTGAGATTTGGAGGAGTCTGTATGGTGGGGGTCAGGGTTGGAGGCATCTGTATGGTGGGGGTCAGATCAGGGTTGGAGGTGTCTGTATGGTGGAGGTTAGAGGTGAGGGTTGGAGGCATCTGTATGGTGGGGGTCAGAGATCAGGGTTGGAGGCATCTGTATGGTGGGGGTCAGAGATCAGGGTTGGAGGCATCTGTATGGTGGGGGTAAGAGATCCGGGTTGGAGGCATCTGTATGGTGGGGGTAAGAGATCAGGGTTGGAGGCATCTGTATGGTGGGGGTAAGAGATCAGGGTTGGAGGCATCTGTATGGTGGGGGTCAGGGTTGGAGGCATCTGTATGGTGGGGGTCAGGGTTGGAGGCATCTGTATGGTGGGGGTCAGGGTTGGAGGCGTGGGGGTCAGGGTTGGAGGCATCTGTATGGTGGGGGTCAGGGTTGGAGGCATCTGTATGGTGGGGGTCAGGGTTGGAGGCGTGGGGGTCAGGGTTGGAGGCATCTGTATGGTGGGGGTCAGGGTTGGAGGCATCTGTATGGTGGGGGTCAGGGTTGGAGGCATCTGTATGGTGGGGGTCAGGGTTGGAGGCATCTGTATGGTGGGGGTCAGGGTTGGAGGCATCTGTATGGTGGGGGTCAGGGTTGGAGGCATCTGTATGGTGGGGGTCAGGGTTGGAGGCATCTGTATGGTGGGGGTCAGGGTTGGAGGCATCTGTATGGTGGGGGTCAGGGTTGGAGGCATCTGTATGGTGGGGGTCAGGGTTGGAGGCATCTATATGGTGGGGGTCAGGGTTGGAGGCATCTGTATGGTGGGGGTCAGGGTTGGAGGCATCTGTATGGTGGGGGTCAGGGTTGGAGGCGTCTGTATGGTGGGCGTTACAGGTCAGGGTTGGAGGAGTCTGTATGGTGGGGGTCAGATCAGGGTTGGAGGCGCCTGTATGGTAAGGGTTAGAGGTGAGGGTTGGAGGCGCCTGTATGGTAAGGGTTAGAGGTGAGGGTTGGAGGCATCTCTATGGTGGGGGCCAGGGTTGGGGTCATCTGTATGGTGGGGGTCAGAAGTCAGGGTTGGAGGAATCTGTATGGTGGGGTCAGGGTTGGAGGCATCTGCATCTTGGGGGTCAGGGTTGGAGGCATCTGTATGGTGGGGATCAGAGGTGAGGGTTGGAGGAGTCTGTACAATGTCACGAGTACAGGGTTGGTGCCTTTACTGTGGGATCAGAGGTCAGGATTGGAAGCCTCTGTATGAAGTGGTTAGAGGTCGGGGTTGGAGGAGCCTGTATGGTGGGGTCTGTATGGTGGAGGAGCCTGTATGGTGGGGTCAGGGTTGGAGGAGCCTGTATGGTGAGGTCAGGGTTGGAGGAGCCTGTATGGTGAGGTCAGGGTTGGAGGAGCCTGTATGGTGGGGTCAGGGTTGGAGGAGCCTGTATGGTGGGGTCAGGGTTGGAGGAGCCTGTATGGTGGGGTCAGGGTTGGAGGAGCCTGTATGGTGGGGTCAGGGTTGGAGGAGCCTGTATGGTGGGGTCAGGGTTGGAGGAGCCTGTATGGTGGGGTCAGGGTTGGAGGAGCCTGTATGGTGGGGTCAGGGTTGGAGGAGCCTGTATGGTGGGGTCAGGGTTGGAGGAGCCTGTATGGTGGGGTCAGGGTTGGAGGAGCCTGTATGGTGGGGTCAGGGTTGGAGGAGCCTGTATGGTGGGGTCAGGGTTGGAGGAGCCTGTATGGTGGGGTCAGGGTTGGAGGAGCCTGTATGGTGGGGTCAGGGTTGGAGGAGCCTGTATGGTGGGGTCAGTGTTGGAGGAGCCTGTATGGTGGGGTCAGGGTTGGAGGAGCCTGTATGGTGGGGTCAGGGTTGGAGGAGCCTGTATGGTGGGGTCAGGGTTGGAGGAGCCTGTATGGTGAGGTCAGGGTTGGAGGAGCCTGTATGGTGGGGTCAGGGTTGGAGGAGCCTGTATGGTGGGGTCAGGGTTGGAGGAGCCTGTATGGTGGGGTCAGGGTTGGAGGAGCCTGTATGGTGGGGTCAGGGTTGGAG
>JBBDGP010005313.1:0-55862 GCA_037952835.1 Lithobates septentrionalis
GAAAAAAGTGTCCAACTGCCTCTGAATGCGAGTTTAACAGCGTCTCGTGTGCATGAGGCCTTAGTATCTTCCACGTTTCTCACCTAGGCAAAGCTCCCCCTCCACAACCCCCACCCCCCCCCCCCCCCCCCCCCCCCCCGTGCGAGCACAAATGTGTTGCTGGGCTCGGGTCCTGAAAAGCCCTGCGTCACATCTGCGCATGCGCCGGCTTCCCGGCCATCAATACATTTTCAGGGTTTTCCACGCATGTGCAAAAACTGCTACCAGAGAAGTCCAGAACCTCCCCCCTTTCCTGGACATCCCTGAAGAAAGGACCCATCCAGTGGTGAAATATCGCCATTGAGTGGTATGAGCGCCACCTGCTGGTAATACAGAACATGACCTCATTAGCTCTGCTGACATTTTTTGGCTAATCTGAAATGAGATGTGATGTTGTCTATGGCAGTGGTCATCAACCCTGTCCTCAGGGCCCACTAACAGGCCAGGTTTTATGTATTACCTTGGGGGAGATGCAGACTAGAATACTGCAATCACTGAGCAAAAAATGATATCCCCTGTGATACATTTCAGTTATCTTGCAAACCTGGCCTGTTAGTGGGCCCTGAGGACAGGAGTTGATGACCGCTGGTCTATGGGACATTGCACACGGCTCCGTAACACAGCGTCGAGCACAGAGCAGTAAAACAAAAATGGAACATTTTTTTTTCATTTTACTGCAGTAATTTACTCGTCTTGGCCCCTTGCACACGAGCGTCAGAAGTGTAAATGAGAATATTACAATACTGGCAATGAAGAAGAGTTTTACTCGTCTATACTCGTCTATACTCATCTCTACGCTTACACACCTTTTACTCGACTATACTCCACATTACTCAGGTCTCTGCAGACAGTTTTTTGGCCCCCTCAGTACATTATGACGCCCCCCCGTGTGCACGAGGCCTTACATTGGACACAGCTTGATTCCGTTGCAATCCAATTCGCGATAAATAAAGTTGCAATTGCAGTAAATGCATGATTTGTTTTAGCTGCTAACTGCAGCGATTTGCAAATGTTTTGTCGCATGTGTAGGGATTCCGGTGTTTATATAGGACGGGGGTGTCCAACTCCCATTTTATCAGCATTATGGTCTACCCTCAGAGGGCCACTTCTATCTGTAGCCCCCCCCACCATCAGAGGTCAAGAGTCCCCCACCCCCCCCCCCACCCCTTTACATTTTAGTGCACCCCCCTGCTTACCATTTGCTGCTGCCAGGAAGAAGCTGGGGGCGGAGCTAGGAAACAAAGTGCAGGGTCTGGAGGAGGGCTGGAGTCAGCTGTGAAAGACGAGGGGGTGCTGCGGCCTACATAGATGCTGGATCTGTAGGAGGAGTTCTGTCGTCCTCTCTGCTGCCAACCGGGGGGGGGGGGGGGGGGGTTTGTGTAACAGAGACGAGCCTCCCCGACTTGTTCATTCCCCGACTTGTTCATTCCCCGACTTGTTCATTCCCCGACTTGTTCATTCCCCGACTTGTTCATTCCCCGACTTGTTCATTCCCCGACTTAGTTGGGGTAGGTGGAACACTTTGGTGGGGGTGGGTCAGCCACGCCTCTTGACCTTTTGGAGCAGGTCCCTATTCCAATCCCCGAGTCCTAACCTTGTTCTTCAAGGGAAAACCCCAAGCCCCTGACCCTAACCCTAAGTTCTAAGCGGCTGCACAGAGAACCGCAGGATCTGTAGTAGGGGTTCTGTCCTCTCTGCTGCCATCTGCTGAGACGAGGTGGGGGCGGAGATGAGGGAGGTGCGGCAGCTGCAGGAGAGGTGCGAGGGCCACATGCAATGGCCTGGAGGGCCAGAATCGACCCGCAGGCCTTGTGTTTGACGCGCACGTGATCTAGGTGATCCCAAGGTTTTCTGAAACCTCTTTCAGTTTTAGGAAGAAATCTCTTTTTTGTATTATAGGAGCGTTACAATTGTTTGTGATTGCAAATGAAAAATAAAAGGAATCCCGCCATTGACATTGTTGGTTTCTCCCCCCCCCCCCCCACATAAGGTGTGAAAGGCTGGAGGAGCAGCTGAACGACCTCACAGAGCTCCATCAGAACGAGATCATCAATTTGAAGCAGGAGCTGGCCAGTATGGAGGAGAAGATCGCCTACCAGTCCTATGAGAGGGCGCGAGATATCCAGGTAAGACGCCAAGAATGTTGTGGAGATCCTAAAGTAAAACTCCGGGCCAACTATTGAATTTTTAAAGCTGAGTATTGTATTTGAGGATTTGCAGAGTGGGTGTGGTCTCTGAAATAACATCCTATTATGGTTAAGTAACAGGAGGTGGAGTTTATTATCGCTTAAAGTGGTAAACCCTCTACAACCACTTTTCACTACAGGTAAAACTATAATGAGGCTTACCTGTAGCTACCTCGGATATCTCCTAAACCCTGCACCATTTTTGGTGATGGCTCCTGTATCAGCATGTGCTGACGTTTTCGGCACATGCGCACGTTCGTGCCGCTGCTTCAGCTGACTTGCCATTACCGGCCAATCATAGCGCCGGAGCCCACGATACCCAGAAATAACCCCGGGAGACATGTCGCCGGGCATAGCGGTGTGCCAAGGAACACTGCCTTTGTCTTGCAGGTTTTTTTTTTTGTTTGTTTGTTTTTTTTTATGGGTTTACAACCACTTTATTACTTGCCGTCTGTCACTTTACTGCCACGATTTGCCACGTTTCACGCAGGATTTTACATTTGCGCTTCATTCTAACATTCTGCCCGTGATGAAATGGCAATCCGTGGTAACACACGTGGTCAGAATGGCACCAGTTGCACAGCTCCCGATGTACACATGGCGATTTCTTTTGGCACACTGGGGGTAGATTTAATAAAACTGGTGTATTCAGAATCTGGTGCCGCTGTGCATAGCAGCCAATCAGCTTCCAACTTCAGCTTGTTCAATTAAGATTTGGCAATAAAACCTGGAAGCTGATTGGTTTCTATGCAGAAGTGGGCCTGATTTTGCACTCTCCAGCTTTAGTAATTAAACCTTACGGACTTGGACGCCTGAAAACCGCCCCAGCGCCTGAAAACATTCCCCCGCCCATTGCAATGCATGCTTCCAAAGCGCCAATGCATGCTTCCAAAGCGCCTTAGGGCCAGTTCACACCAGATCCAGTTCCGTGCGCTTTTTTTTTTTTGCACAAAATGCATGCACAGTATTTTCCATGTATTCCAATGGCTCTAGTTCTGCACCGAAAACTGACTGCATGGTGTAAACTAGAGCCGTTGGAATGCATGGAAAACACTGTGCATGCATTTTGTGCAGAAAAAAAAGCGCACGGAACTGCATCTGGTGTGAACTGGCCCTAAAAGTGAATTTGAAAGCACCACAAAACTGGACTTTTTACCTTTTCTTACCCCCATAAAAAGTGCCCCGTTAGAGTCCGAAAGCGGCGCTAAAGCGTCGTGAAAACGAGCCAGTGTGAAAGTAGCCTTATAAAGGGCGTTGCTCCCTGTGACTGTGCTTGCAGCCTTGTGCTGCCATCTGCTGGTGTATTACAAAACGCGAAACTTTATGATACCACCTCGTATACCATAGTTTGTAGACGCTATAACTTTTTGCGCAAACCAATCAATATACATTTATCAAGATTATTTTTATTATTTTTTTGCCAAAAACGTAGCAGTATAAATATTGACCTAAAATTTTGAAGAAATTGATTTTTTTTTTGGATAAGCTGAAAGTAAAAAATATTCAGTGTGTCTTCAAAATGTTCAGTTTTTTTTTCTATTCTAAAAATAAATTATTAATTAAAATTCCTATATAATTTCTATTATTTTTTTTATTCTAAATAAAGTTATGAAGTATATGTAAATTTTAAGATAATAAAAAAAAATGAAAAATGATGTAAATTAAGAAAAAATTGTAATCAAGAGTATTGAAAAAATAAAGTTCAGTAGTGATCAAATATATAACATAGATTGATGCGCTCTGATACAAAGTTCAATCAATGTGAGAAAATAATTTTTTGTGCTAAAAAAACAATGTGAAAAAAATTGCTACCAAATCGCTAAAAACACGCATATATATAAAATCGCAAATATATGAAAAAATCGCAAATATTTAACCACTTCCCGTCCGCCCTATGGCGGATTGATGTCCGGGAAGTGGTTCTGTTATCCTGACTGGGCGTCATATGACGTCCAGCAGGATAACATGCCGCAGCGCGCCCCTGGGGACGTGCATCGCGGCGATCGGTGTGTCAGTCTGACACACCGCTACACCGATCTCGGTAAAGAGCCTCCGGCGGAGGCTCTTTACCACGTGATCAGCCGTGTCCAATCACGGCTGATCACGCTGTCAATAGGAAGAACGAGTAAAGGAGAGGCGATCGGTGGCTCTCCTGGCAGGGGGGGGGTCTACGCTGATTGTTTATCAGTGCAGCCCCCCCCCCGCAGATCACCACACTGGACCACCAGGGATCGCCACTAGCACCACCAGGGAAGGGGCAACATGTGGATGGCCAGGTATGTGCCCCATGGCCATCCACATGTGCCAAATCTGTGCCAATCAGTGCCCACAAATGGGCACTGATTGGCACCATTATGTTGCAGTAATGCCCAGCAATGCCACCCTTAGGGGCATCACTGCAAACAAGCAGTGTCATCAATGCCACCCATCAGTGTCCATTCGTGCCACCTGTCAGTGCCCATCCATGCCCATCTATCAGTGCCCATCTGTGCCAACTATCAGTGCCACCCATAAGTAACCAACAATGCCACCTATGAGTGCCTATCAGTGCCGCCTATGAGTGCCCATCCGTGCCACCTATGAGTGCCCATCAGTGCCGCATACTAGTGCCACCTATCAGTGCCACCTCATCGGTGCCCATCAGTGCCGCCGTATCAGTGCCCGTCATTGAAGAAGAAAACGTACTTATTTACAAAAAGTTTTAACAGAAACAAAGAAAAACTTGTTTTTTTCAAAATTTTCGGTCTTTTTTTATTTGTTGCGCAAAAAATAAAAACCGCAGAGGTGATCAAATACCACTAAAAGAAAGCTCTATTTGTGGGAACAAAATGATAAAAAATTTGTTTGGGTACAGTGTAGCATGACCGCGCAATTGTCATTCAAATTGCGACAGCGCTGAAAGCTGAAAATTGGCCTGGGCGGGAAGGTGTCTAAGTGCCCGGTATTGAAGTGGTTAAAAACTGTGTTCCTCCAGTTATACAAATCCATGTACATATACAATAATTTTTAGGGGATTCTGACCACTATATAATTGATAGCAGCCTGATATCATTGTCAATCCAACAATTTTTATTTTTTATTATTTTTTTTATTTAATTGCACGTGCATTCACATGCATTTGATTTACACTTATTTGATTGTATATGTCATGCTAGAACATTATTGCGCTTGGTGTTTTTGTTTATTTACAGTAGTGATCAAATACCACCAATAGAAAGCTCTGTTTTGGGGGGGGGGGGATGATAAAATTTTGTGTACAGCATTGCATGACCGCGCAATTGTTGGTTAAAGTAGTGCAGTGCTGTATCATAAAAAATGGCCTGGTGATGAAAAGGGGGGGGGGGGGGGTAAACCTTCTGGAGAGCAAGTGGTTAAAGTCAAGTATTGAGGATTTGCAGAGTGGGTGTGGTCTCTCAAATAACATCCCATCAGTAACAGGAGGTGCAGTTTTTATTCTATTATCTCTTTAGAGTGTTGGGTATGTTACAGTACAATATGCAATAAAAAGAAATCTAAAAGAAAATAAATGAATTTGCATAGCTTGAGGGCCATCTATTTCTGCTCTCAGCTACATGTCTGTTTCCCTCACTGATGACTCCTCTCCCTCTCCGAGCCATTAGGTGACCCATTTTTTTTTTTCCCCATCTCTCCTGCAGGAGGCGCTAGAGGCTTGCCAGACGCGGATTTCGAAGATGGAAATCCAACAGCAGCAGCAGCAAGTTGTCCAGCTGGAGGGTCTGGAGAACGCCACCGCCAGGAACCTTCTAGGCAAACTCATCAACATCCTGCTGGCGCTCATGGCCGTGGTCCTGGTCTTCGTCTCCACCGTGGCCAACTGCGTGGTCCCGCTACTAAAGACTCGCGGCCGGACGTTGGGGACGGTCCTCCTAGTCCTGGTGGTCGCCCTGCTTTATAAACACTCCGATTCGCTCTCCGAATATCTGGAACGACTACTGTGGCCCCCGAGATAACCGCACTCCCCCCCCGACACAAACTGTGAAATGAAGTGGGTACAGTCTTCGGGGCCTGCGGAACAAGAAGAGCCCATCGGCCTAATGGCTGGCGGTTGGGGGAAGGGGGAGTGGTGCGGCGGTGATGCCGTGTTTTTATTCTTAATTTTTTTTTTCATATACATGAGAGTTTTATCCGAGGCAACTCAAGAGTTGGCAACCTGCCAGTTGGCACTGCCCCCCCCCCCCCCCGCCTTCCTCACGCCTTACAACCCAGAAGGGCGCTGCGTTGGGCGCTTTCAGCACCCCCCCTCCCCCCCCCCCCCCCACAATCTAGAAGTTGGAAGTCATTGGGGCAAGCAGAGGGGGTGGCGAGAGTGTACTGTTTACATAGAATGAAAGAAGTTATGAACTTTTTTTTAAAATTTTGGGCGCTTTGTTGCCCGTCGACTGAAGGAGAACTACTGCGTTGTTTTTAATTTTTTTCTTACCCCCCCACCCTTTGCGTTTACTTGGAACTTCCCTTAGACCTCCCTCCCCTGGCGCCAAACCTCACATCCCCCCCCCCCCCACTCCCTGGACTTTCAGTACTGTGCCTTTAGGGTCTGCGACAAAAGGGGGGGGGCGCAACTCTGACTTTAGCAAGAAATGCCCGGAAGCCCCCTTGGAGCTCGGACAGTTTGCATTGCGGCAATAAGGCACAGCGACCTGCTTTCTGCCTGACCCGGAAAAAACCATCAACTTTTTACTTAAGTGCCTTACTGCTTCTGTATCCCAGGGGAGTGGGGGGGAGGGGAAACCGGACATTTTCTGCACCTTGAGGTCAACAGGTGGTACCGTGGGTCCCAAGGGGGTCCAAAAGCTGCCTTTTACACTGAAACTCTGGACTTTACCCCCCTCCCCCCACCTTAACCCGTTTTTTTTCTTTTGCAGGAGATAAGCCGCGGCCCCCCCCGCTCAGCCAGCACTAACCTCCGGCCGCTGCACATTCCTAAGCGGCGGGCGGTGGACAATCTGGGCGCTAGTCACTCCTCGGGGGAGGGGAAGGGGGTGGAGACTGCTGTCCTGCAATGCCGTCTATAGTTCAGCTTGACCCCCCCCCCCCCCCCTTTTTTTTTGTTGCTCAGGATGTCACCAGTTTTAACATATATAGCGTCTGCCTTCCTGACCCCCCCCCCCCCCTCCCCCGTACAAACTGAGAGCAGTATTTATGGGCGCTGAGAGGCGCAGATTTCAAAGATGGAACTCCAGCAGTAGCAGCAAAGTTGTCCAGCTTGGAGAACGGCACAGCCAAGAACCTACTGGGCAAAGACCCATCAACGTCCATGGCCGGGTCCTTGTCTTTTTTTTTGTCTCCACTGTGGCCCCACTGCATCCTCGCGCTACTAAAAGCCCGCGGCCGGATTTTAGGGACGGTTTCTATTGAACTTTTTTTTTATTATTATTATTATTATTTTTTAATATTAGCATTGTAGCCGTCATTTTTGTCAGGGGGTCGTGCAGCTCCTCTGGCAGAAAGCGGCTTGTGTACAACCGGCCGCACTTTTTGAAAAGAGATGCTCATGCTGCTGAGAGCCACTGGGGGGCACTGTTGGTGTAGTTGGGAGATTATTATTTTTTTTTTTTTTTGGAAGCAGTACTGATTCGGTACCATTGCTGTAAGTGTTTTATCTCCACCAAGAGGTTTAATATTTGAATTAATATTATTTGGAGTGAGAGGGCAGGGCTCGTTTGAATAAATGAGTAATGTTTTTTAAACTAAAAATTGTGTGTTTGGTTTTTATTTTCTTTCCCTGAATATGTTGTCTTTTGGGATTGTTCAGTAAAATAGGGTTGCGCCGATACTAGGCATTACATGCAAAATGCTCCAATACCTAAAACTGATTTGAGCCCCTACAAAATGAATTGGGCTCAAATCGCACTTCAAAGATTTGCATGCGTTTTGAACAGGAATGCGGTGCGATTCCTGTCCGAATCTCATGCAATATCCCCCACCGCTCCTGTGTGTTTGTAGAAAAGGGAAAAGCGCCATCTAGTGGACAGTTTATTTATTTATAAATATTTTAGAAAAATGTTTTGCCTATACAGTGGAACCTTGGATTACGAGCATATCCGTTGCAGGAGAATGCTTGTGATCCAAATCACTCGCATATCAAAGCGAGTTTCCCCATAGAAGTCAATGGAAACGAAGATAATTCTTTCCGCATTGACTTCTATTGCATGCAATACCACATGTGGCCAGAGGTGGGGGGGCGCCGGAGAGCCTCGGAAACTGAGTATTTCCGAGTATTTCCGAACGGCTTCGAACCATCTGTGTCCCCGGCGCCCCCGCACCTCTGGCCAAATGCGGTACTGCACCGCCCCATTATCTTGAATTCTGCTTGTTTTGCGAGACAACACTCGCAAACCGAGTCAGAATTAAAAAAAAAAAAAGTTGCTCGTCTTTCAAAAAGCTCGTTAACCGCGTTACTTGTAAACCGAGGTTCCACTGTAGTTCTACTTTATTGTGAGTTTATAATAAACTGCCCACTAGATGGCGCTTTTCCTATTCTACACACACACAGAGAGTGGTGGGGGATATTGCTTGAGATTCGGATAGGAATCGCACCGCATTCCTGTTAAAAACGCATGCAATTCTTTGTAGTGCGATTTGCGCCTTTTTATTTTGTATTGTCGCAAATCGTTACTGCAAAGTATCCATACTCAGTATTGGCGAGTTCTTGACCAAAAGTATTGTTACCTGTACAAGTCGATAAAAAAACTGGTTACCTAGTTAAACCCTAGGATGCACAAATACCTGTTTTTTTTATTTTTTTATTTTTTTACCGGTAAGAGTACCGATACTATTGGTCAAGTACTCGCCAATACCAATATCTTTGCGGTGCAATTTTTAGCCCATACAAAATGAACGGGGCTCAAATCGCACTGCAAAGAACCGCATACAATTTGAACAGCAATGCAGTGCCATCTAGTGGGCAGTTTTATTATAAAATGTTTGAGAATTTTTTTTTTGCCTATAGTTCTTCTTTATTGTGAGTTCTCACATTTATAATAAACTGCCCACTAGATGGCGCTTTTCCCTTTCTACACATACAGGAGCGGTGGGGGATATTGCATGAGATTCGGACAGGAATCGCACCGCATTCCTGTTCAAACCCATGCCGTTCTTTGCACTGCGATTTGCGCCTATTTATTTTGTATTGACGCAAATCTTTACTGCAAAGTATCCATACTCAGTATTGGCGAGTACTTGACCAAAAGTATCGGTACTTGTACTAGTCGATAAAACGATCACCCAGGTAAACCCTAGGATGCACCGATACCCGTTTTTTTTTTTGTTTTTTTTTTTAAAGCGGTGAGTATGATTACCGATACTGTTGGTCAAGTTCTCGCCGATACCAATTACCACTATCTTTGCGGTGCAATTTTAGCCCATACAAAATGAATGGGCTCAAATCGCACTGCAAAGAATCACATGTGATTTGAACAATAGTGTTTTAAATAGCCTTGCAGGAGGTAAATGTCTTTTTTGCATGTGTGCGCTGTAATATTTTGTTCTAGTGTGTGTGTGTCACCGGCGCAAAACCAATATCTACTAATTACTTTAATAGTAATTGCCTTAGCTGCTGCATCCAAAAAACTTCTCATAGGAATATATTACAGATACTGTGTGTGTGAATGCGCTGCTACCATCTAAATACGCTTATGTCCTCTCTATAAAGTGCAAACTTATTCCATATACATCATGCATACATATAGAATCATTACTTTAAAAGTTAATATATCAAAAATTATATCAAAAAAATCCAAAAATGCAATAGTTCAATGATGTGTGTCACATATATGGCAAGTCTCCCAGTGATGTAGTCAAATCTTCTGTCAATTGCCGTGATTGGCGTGCTTTAGTGCTAATTCAATGTGTTAGTGACTTAGTGCTCCACCTCCACCTGTGAGATTGGCCACTCACCAGATTTTCCTTTAAAACTACACCTTTGGTTCATTCATGGGGATAACCACTCCACTCAAAGGGAACTTCTTCAACAGATATATTGGACCTTATTGTTCCTCATAAAACATGAATAAAAACGATCATCGCGCAATACCGCTTATACTGTTTATTGTAAGAAACAAATAAAAACTGTGCACTCACATTTATATGTGCCCTCGAGCCGGCACAAAGCTATTCCAACAGTTAGGGACGGATAGGTATAGCAACCTAGTTCGCCTGTGTGCTGTGCGACCTCCGTTCCTCCCCTCGTACCCGTTCGCGTCCTCACCAATCACGTTCGTTGATCACGTGGGTGTATATTTCCCAGCAGCCTCTACGCGTTTCGCAATTTGCGTCATCAGGAAGCTGCCATTTGGTTGGTTCCTGTTCTATTTATATTAAACCTGGGCGGAAGTACCCATGCCGCCATCTTAACTATGGGCATTCCCTTACCATGCTTTCTAATTAGGACTTCCTCCCACTTGGCGCCATCTTGTCTGTGGGCATTAGCCCATTCCTGTAGTGGTGTATTGCACATACCCTTATCCCTGCTTTATCTCCGTATGTCATTGTTCCAGTTTGGTCCCTAATATGCTAGAAATGTATGAATGTAATTACAACTACCCCATCCGTATCTGTTGGAGAGGCTTTCACATAATATTAAATGCTTGGCCCTTGGTTATGTGACATTTAAAAACGTCTTTACGCATCAATTATTGCTCGATTTACAATATGGAACAGCAAAATCTTCCACATTACTTTATTTCAGCGGAATACCTGTGCACCCCTACCCTTTATTAAAATCTCTAACCTATGATCAGTATTTAAAGACATCTTGTTACCAAGAAAAGGTTTTCTTAAACTGCTAAAAATGAGAGGAAGAAAAATGAAAAATAAAAAGTAAAAATAAAAATAAAGATAATAAAATAAAAATAAAATATTTTGTTCTGTTTTGAACAGTAATGTGGCGCGATTCCTGTCTGAATCGCATGCCGTATTCCTCCTCCACACCTGTGGGTGTGTATAGAAAAGGGGAAAAAGCGCCATCTAGTGGGCAGTCTATTAAAATCGTTAGAACTCACATCCTGTCTGAATCCTATGCGGTTCCCTGAACCACTCCTGTGTGAAATCACTCCGACAAACCCGGGTTCATACAGGAGCGGTGCGGAAAACCGCATAGGATACGGAAAGGAATCGCACTGCATTCCTGTTCAAATTGTATGCAGCTCTTTGCAGTGCGATTTGAGCCCTGTTACCTTTTGCGGTGCGATTTGAGCCCGTACAAAATGATCGGTTTTCAGGTATCGGCGGGTACTTGACCAAAAGTATCGGTACCGGTATAAAAAAAAAACGGGTATCTGTGCATCCTAGGGGTTTACTTGGGTAACCAGTTTTTTTAATTGGCGAGTACCGATACTTTCGGTCAAGCACTCGCCAATACAGAGTATGGATACTTTGCAGTAACGATTTGCGTCAATACAAAATAAATAAACGCAAATCTCACTGGAGAGAAGTGCATGCGATTTGAACAGGAGTGCGATGAATGTCTGAATCTCATGCAATATCCTCCGCCGCTTCTGTGTGTGTAGAAAAGGGAAAAGCGCCATCTAGTGGGCAGTTTATTATAAATGCGAGAGCTCACAATAAAGTAGAACAATTTTTTTTTTGTTTTTTTTGTTTTTTTTTTTATTTGGATAGAGTAAGGGAGGGTTATAACCCCTGTAAGGTTTTTTTCTTTTCTTTTTCTTTTTTTGCCATCTTTTGCCCCATTGGGGAGATTTCCCTTCACTTCCTGTCCCATAGCCAAACAAGAAGTGAGAGGAAGACCCTGCAAATTAAGGGAATCCTTTGGAGACCCCCCACATCACCAGAACGTTGGAAGATTTACACTCTATTACTTTTCTGGGGACAACCCAAAATTTGGGATTTTTTTTTTACTTTCAATGATGATGGTAAACAGGAGAAATAGAGACGATGAATCTCTCTAACGGGGACACAGACAGACGGGGCCTCTAATCCTTCTCTCTATCCAAAACTAAAGTAGAACTAAAGGCAAAACTTTTTTTTTAAAGTGTTACTAAACCCCGGACTCTGCATTCACTATATCTGGTCTCCCACGGTACACAGAACATGGAAATAAAATTATTTTAGTAAATATAAACTGCTAAATATCTTTTCTAATCAGAAATATAAAGCAGTCTTGTGACTTCTATCAGTGAATGGGTAAAGCTTGTAGGAGGAGTTTTCATTCTGCTTTCACTGTCCTATGAGGCTGCAGGGCCCCTGACTCTCTATCTGGACAGTGCTAATTGGCCCTGTGCTGATCACATGCACTTTCCAAAGAAAAAAAAAAACACTCTCTAGCATAACGCACCAAACTGAGCATGTGCAGAGTGCCCCCCAAGGCTCTGTTCTTTCAGGAGATGGATTGGGGACTGTGGAAGAAGGGGAGGATCAGAGAAGACAGGCTTTATACACAATGCGTGGGATTAACCCCTTAGGTCCCACAGTGAGTATAACAAGCATGCAATACTGCGTATACAGACTGGTTTTACTGTTGTGAGTTTAGTAACACTTTACATATCTGGTCAAAATGCAAAATCTACATAGGTGTCCCGTTCCCGCCGATGATAGAAAATCACGGCCGCTGGAGGTGCTCACAGGGCTGGAGGAGAAGTTCGGGGACCCCTGTGGGTATAGTGTGAAAGGGATGTCAGCTTGGGGGGTGGACCCACCTATACATCCTTGGGGGTGGACCCACCTATACATCCTTGGGGGTGGGCCGCCTATACATCTCCTCCAGCCCTGTGAGCACCTCCAGCGGCCGTGATTTGCTATCATCGGCGGGACCGGGACACCTATGCAGATTTTGCATTTGACCAGATATGTATTAATGAGGAGCTCCAGTCTGTTAAAAAAAAAAAAAAAAAAAATCTAAAGTTGGCTGCTACAAATCCTGTAGCTGCTGACTTTTAATGTAAGGACACTTACCTGTCCAGGGAGCCCCGCAATGTCGGCACCCCAAAACGATTTTTCTTCAGGCGCCGGTGTTCTGTCAAAACAGCCAGTTCATCAAGATCTCCAATCACGTCACTTCTGGTTACTATAAAGTAATTGGAGATTTTGGCGACTTGCTGTTTTGACACAACACCGCCAACTGTATACACTCCGGTACACGGTATTATGAGCGGATATTGTTAGTTCGCTCCGATACTAACCAACAAAATGGCCGCCTCCGCGGCGGCGACAACTTTTTCATCGTTACCCACTTCTTGTCTCAAAACGTGTTGCGTCAAAACAGCAATTCATCAAAATCTCCAACTAATGGATGGTTTACAGTAACCGAACGTGACGTGATTGGAGATCTTGGTGAATTGGCTGTTTTGAGAACACCGGCATTGTAAGCAAGGGAAATCCAGTAGTGGCGCCTTCAGGCTTCACAGCCGGTTTCCTACTGCGCGAGTTGCGCTGTGCTTTCTGAATGGTCCTGCCGTCTTCTGGGACCTGTGTGTCTCCCAGAAAGCAGCGGGGGGGAGGAAGGAGGAGGGGCCAGAAATGACGTAGATCCGTAATCTTACCCGGAAGTGGGAGCGGGTACCTGTCAAAACCAGGTACCTGCCCCCCCCCCAAAAAAATGCGTCAGTGGAGGGGGGGGGGGTGTTAGGTGTTGCGAACAGGTGGTGCATCCCCTTTTGGGCGGAGCTCCGCTTCAATGCGAATTTTAACATTTTTAATAAACTGCCCACTAGATGGCGCTTTTCCCTTTCTATACACACACACAGCGTTGGGGGAAATCGCTTGCGATTTGGACAGGAATCGCACCGTATTCCTCTCCAAATTGCATGCAATTCTTTGCAGTGCGATTTGCGACCATTCATTTTGTATTGACACTTTGCAGTGCCATTTGCATCGGTTTCCGTATCTGGAGCGTTATCACTCTCGTATATACTCTGCATTGGAAACCATACCGATATCGGTGCATCCCCTACAATAAAGCACTAATGCATGCAATGCAGGGTCATAAGGCCTCGTTCACACAGGCATGCACCCATGCGAGGGCCGTGTTTACCTGCACAAGGATGCACAGGTGCTCCATGCATTCCATTCATATAAACCTAGACGCAGTGAGCCGCACAGATTCAGCCAATATGCCCAATTTGCACATGTATGACACCCAAACGCCGAAAGTCTCCACTCGCCCGCACGGCTGTCAACCGGGTCCGTGCAGTCGCTGCATCCCAATAAACATGAATGGCCACATAAACTAATCGCTCGTTCACAGGCTACAGATGTCGGCGCCCATCTGAATGAGGCCCTACAGCTGAAGGCCGGACTGATGCACTATATTGTCAAAAGTATTGGGACGCCTGCCTTTACACGCTCATGAACTTTAATGGCATCCCAGTCTTATGCCCCGTACACACGATCCGATTGTTGGCCAACCAAGCGTCAGATTTTTGTCTTCAGGGTGTGTGCCTGGATCTTGTCTTGCAACGGTACACAATTGTCTGCCAACAAACACGAACGTAGTGACGTACAATGAGGAATTTCAGCTCTTGAGCGCCACCCTTTGGGCACCTTCTGCTAATGTCGTGTTAGGTGAGCATGGATTCCGAGCATGCGTGTTTGTACTTTCGACTTTTGTGTGACGGACTTGTGTACTGACCATCAGAAAATCTGACAACCAATCGTTGTCCGCTGAAAATTTACTAGCCTGTCATCCAACATTTGTTGGCCTGAAAGTTTGACAACCATTGTCTGATGGAGCGTACTAATGGGCAGATTTTAGGACAACAGTCTGTCAACAAACAATCCCCTTCCAACAATCAGATCGTGTGTACGAGGCTTTAGTCCGTAGGGTTCAATATTGAGTTGGCCCGCCCTTTGCAGGTATAACCGCTTCAACTCTTCTGGGAAGGCCGTCCACAAGGTTTAGGAGTGTGTCTATGGAAATGTTTGACCATTCTTCCAGAAGAGCATTTGTGAGGTCAGGCACTGATGTTGGATGAGAAGGCCTGGCTCGCCGTCTCCTCTATAATTAATCCCAGAGGTGTTCTATTGGGTTGAGGTCAGGACTCCGTGCAGGCCAGTCAAGTTCCTCCATCCCAAATTCGCTCATCCATGTCTTTATGGACCTTGCTTTGTGCACTGGTGTGCAGTTATGTTGGAACAGGAAGGGGCCGTCCCCAAACTGTTCCCACAAAGTTGGGAGCATGAAATTGTACAAAATGTCTTGGTATGCTGACGCCTTAAGAGTTCCCTTCACTGGAACTAAGGGGCCAAGCCCAACCCCTGAAAAACAACCTCCACACCATAATCCCCCCTCCACCAAATGATTTGGACCAGTGCACAAAGCAAGGTCCATAAAGACATGGATGAGCGAGTTTGTGGTGGAGCAGTGTTTCTCAATTCCAGTCGTCAAGGCGCACCAACAGGTCATGTTTTCAGGATTTAACGGCTGTGGTAATTACTAAGGCAGTGAAACTGATCAAATCACCTGTGCAAAATGATGGAGAGCCTGAAAACACGACCTGTTGGTGCGCCTTGAAGACTGGAATTGAGAAACACTGGGGTGGAGGAACTTGACTGTCCTGCACAGAGTCCTGACCTCAACCTGATAGAACACCTTTGGGGTGAATTAGAGCGGAGACTGAGCCAGGCCTTCTCATCCAACATCAGTGGCTGATCTCGCAAATGCTCTTCTGGAAGAATGGTCAAACATTCTCATAGACACACTCCTAAACCTTGTGGACGGCCTTCCCAGAAGAGTTGAAGCTGTTATAGCTGCAAAGGGTGGGCCAACTCAATATTGAACCCTACGGACTAAGACTGGGATGCCATTAAAGCTTTTGTGTATATATATGTATGTATATGTGTATAAAATATATATATTTTTTTTTTTTTTGCGCTACATACAAAATCGAGACAGACATTTTTGATTTAAAAAAATATATATATTTTTACTTTCTGCGTTAAAACATTCCCAATAAAAAAAAAAAAATCAAGTTTCTTCATTAATTTATTTCAATATGTATTCTGCTACATATTTTTGGTAAAAAAAAAAAAATCCCAAAAAGTATGTTGACAAAAAAGTTATAGGGTCTACAAACTATAATTGTTTGTTTTATTTTTTTTGTATTTAAATTAACTTTTTTTTTTACTAGTAATGGCGGAGATCAGTGACTTATAGTGGGACTGCGCCCTTGCGGCAGACAAATCGGACACTTGTCGCTTTTTGGGGACCAGTGACACTAAATACAATGATCAGTGCTAAAAAAAATTTTTTTTCAATTAAAAACAACGCACTGTACTTAATAAGTAAAAAAAAAAAAAAACCAAGCGCTGAGATGGATATAAATAGATAAATAGGTGAGGAAATTCTAAATAAAAATCTGAATAAAGGCAGACTGATCAATAAAATTAAGCTGATATCAATAAAAGATCGTCAGAATCCCACAAAGCATAGAAAAATATATATATAAAATTGATGTGCTCTAATGTATGATTCAGTTAACATAAAATACTGTGCTCAATGTGCATAAAATGGACCCAAAATCATTAAAAAAATTTCCGATAAATATGTGCAAAAACTGCAATAAAGTAATATGTGCAAAAGAGTTGATGAAATAATCCTGGTGCTGGTACATGCACACAAACCCGCCACCGTGCTTAAATAATGCTGTGAAAAAATACATAAACTATGTCACTCTGATGAATAAAGCACATATATAAATATTTAGTACGCCACAGTACTAAATAAAGATGTGAAAAAAAAAAGTTGTAAGAAAATGTAAAAACCACTCTGATGTATGTTACCAATGTGTGCAATCATAGGGAGAAAGATTTCAGTGGAGATATATTAGTCCAGAATCTGAATGAAATTGTCCCAGCAGTTCATTCCTTAATAAGCTAAATTCATTGAATTATAGTGTTAGATCGTTGTTAATGACTTGTTCTACCATCCTGCTTCAGCCATATTCATGCTGGTAGTCTGGTTCTCAACACAGATGATTTTATGAAAAGCAAGCAGAGAAATAGATCATTGCGTGGTGAACTTGATAAAAGGACACAAGCAAAGCTGCACAGAGATACACTCACGTGGGCCCAGTTAAGCATAGAAGTATGCAGATCGCAGTCAGCCGCTGTGGACGAGACTTCTCTCAAAAGCCGCTGCCGTTCAACTCCAAGTGTCAAACTGCAGTAAACGTCCTAGGCTCCTCCCACGCGTTGCGTCACTGTCACGTGACTTTCCTTGAGAAAGAGGGGGCCAGAGGTGCGGGGGGCTATGTAATGTAAAGTGGTCCAGAGGTGTGGGGCTGTGTAATGTAAAGGGGTCCAGAGGTGCGTGGGATGTGTAATGTTATCTTCATTTATTAGCAGGTGAATGAGGCCCTCCATGCATTCACATACATTGAATCCGGCCCTTAAGTGGAAAAAGGTTGCTGTCCCCTGATCTACTGCATTGCAGAGTGCTGCTACCCAACATGCTTCAGGCACTGGGGTCTGGGAGGAGAGGTTTCCTGGCAGTGTACAAGCTGAAAGGGACCTTCCAATATAGTGATGGTCAGTCACTGACCAGTTAGCAGATGGAGATTTACTTCAAGAATTAGTGGTGGAAAATGGATGGGTGTGTTTTTGGACAATTTCATGATCCCAACTTTGTGGGAACAGTTTGGGGACGGCCCCTTCCTGTTCCAACATGACTGCTCACCAGTGCACAAAGCAAGGTCCATAAAGACATGGATGAGCGAGTTTGGGGTGGAAGAACTTGACTGTCCTGCACAGAGTCCTGACCTCAACCCGATAGAACACCTTTGGGATGAATTAGTGCGGAGACTGCGAGCCAGGCCTTCTCGTCCAACATCAGTGCCTGACCTCACAAATGCTCTTCTGGAAGAATGGTCAAACATTCCGATAGACACACTCCTAAACCTTGTGGACAGCCTTTCCAGCAGTGTTAGTTTCGTCGACTAAAACCAACTAAAACATTTTAGTCGACTAACTTAATACCATATTAGTCGACAAAAACGAAAACAATTGAGATGACTAAAATAAGACTAAAACTAAATTGAAATTTGACATCAAAATGAACACTGGTCTGTAGTGCATGTTTCATACCTCAATACCATAATAAATAACATATTAGATTTTTCACTCCAGCAGTATATAATGAGTTTGGAAATTGTAGAGAAATGCTTAAATAATGCATTATAATTTAACTACAACCATTAGATTTTAGATGACTAAAATGAGTTTTAGTCAACTAAAATGTACTGGAGATTTAGTCGACTAAATACGACTAAAACTAAAACAATTGCAAAAGACTAAAATGGGACTAAAACTAAAATGCCATTTTAGTCCTAAGACTAAAACTAAATTGAAATATGCTGCCAAAATGAACACTGCTTCCCAGAAGAGGTGAAGCTGTTATAGCTGCAAAGGGCGGAGCCAACTCAATATTGAACCCTACGGACTAAGACTGGGATGCCATTAAAGTTCATGTGCGTGTAAAAGCAGGTGTCCCAATACTTTTGGTAATATAGTGTATGTGTGTGTTCCTCCTATAGAGGTCTATTTTTGCTCTTCCTGCGCTGGGAATGCGCCTGCGGTAGTTCTGTTTGTATTGCAGGAAGTTTATAAATACAATTGGATGTATGTGAGGAAGTTTACTGTTTTCATTGCCTGTCCTGTGGTCACATTACCAGCACGGCATGCCTCAAGGATGTCCTGGTCTGCTCCGCACATGGAGATTGCTGTCCACCAGCAGACAAGGGGCTCTGCGTCTCGGGATTCTGCAGTAAGATCACACGGCGGCGTTGTCAGGATAGTCCTAAGCTGGCCATACACAATACAATCTGATTGTAGAGTCTCCTTTAGATTTACCAAAACCTATATGAGGACAAACCTTCACAATTTCTTCAACTTGTATCCAGCCAGACCCTTGTACTACATAGACACACTTCCCAACTTTCTGAGATGGGAATGGGGGACACCTATTAGCAAAAGTATGTAGGCATAGGACACGCCCCCCCCCCCCCCCCCTTTTAAAGGAAAAGTGTAAAAAAAAAGATTGGATAAACCCACAAGTGCTTTTTTACCACTACTATTTCTTTATACTGGCATTTCGTATTTACAAATGCAGCCATTTAGAATTTGGGTGAGAGGTTTAGCCAGGGCCAGCGCTACATATAGGCAAGGTAGGCGCCGGCCTAGAGCGCACATCAGTCGGGGCGCCGCTGCCTTCTGTGCCCCGCAGCAGGCAAACTAAATTATTAGTGAGATGAGAGAGGTGGGCAGGCGGGTGGTCTTCAGGTGGGCAGACGCAGATGTGATGGGAGCAGTCAGGACCTGGCTGTGCAGGGGGCTCAGGCGAGGGGGTGCCAGTGGAGGGCTCGTAGAGGAGAAGGGTGCCCCCCTCCTGTCCTGCCTCCCTTCTGACCCACTGCCCCTCCTGTGCTGCTGCCCCTTCATTTCCCATAGCCCCCTTTTGTCACACTGCCCCCCCTCCCATCCCGCTGCCCCCCTCTTGTCCTGCTGCCCCCCTTTTGTCCTACTGCCCCCTCCTGTCCTGCTGCCTCCCTTCTGACCCACTGCCCATCCTGTGCTGCTGCCCCTTCATTTCCCATAGCCCCCTTTTGTCACACTGCCCCCTCCCATCCCGCTGCCCCCCTCTTGTCCTGCTGCCCCCCTTTAGTCCTACTGCCCCCCTCCTGTCCTGCTGCCTCCCTTCTGACCTACTGCCCCTCCTGTGCTGCTGCCCCTTCATTTTGAACAGTCCCCTTTTGTCACACTCCCCTCCTCCTGTCACACTGCCCCCCTCTTGTCCCGCTGCCCTCCTCTTGTCCTGCTGCCCCCCTCTCGTCCTACTGCCCCATTTTGTCCTACTGCCCCCCTCCTGTCCCGCTGCCCCCCTTTTATCCTACTGCCCCCCTCCTGTCACACTGCCCCCCCTATTGTCCCACCCCCCCCCCTCCTTTCACACTGCCCAGATACTCCTCTCCTGTCACAATGGTGGGTGTGGTGGTAGGATGGTGTGGGGAGGGGGCTGCAAAAGGCACTTTCACCTAAGTAGACAAAAATCCTTGCACCGGCCCTGGGTTTAGTGGTGGGAAACACTTTTTGATAGATTAATATTGCAATTTATATACAACTGTATAGATCAGACCAAAATGAGGGACAAATGAGGAGGAAAGAGGGACAGAGGGACTTTGTTCCAATTCAGGGACAGTTCGAAGTCAGGGACAGTTGGGAGATATGCATGGATGATGGTAGAACGAAGGGAGATTGTACAATGTATGGTCACCTTTAGGCCTCATTCTCATGGGTGTACTTACACCCATGCAAAAGCCGTTTTTGCCCACTGCGTCCCCATACAGATGAAAAGAATGGCCTGCACAGGAATACATTGAACACCTATGCAGACGACCACGGCCCTCTCACCCATAGCTCCCAACTGTCCCTGATTTCGAGGGACTGTGGCTGATTTGGAACAAAGTCCCTCTGTCCCTCATTCCTCCTCATTTGTCCCTCATTTTGGTCTGATCTATATAATTGTATATAAAATTCGCTTTTTATCTATCAAAAAGTGTTTCCCAGTGCTAAACCTTTCATCCAATTTCTAAATTGCTGCAAATTTCAGAAACCATTATAAAGGAATAGTAGTGGTAAAAATGCACTTGTGGGTTTAACCAATCAGTTTTTTGTACAATTCTCCTTTAAGGGGGCGTAACAGGGGGGGTGTCCTATGCCTACATACTTTTGCTAATAGGTGTCCCTTGTTCCCATCTCAAAAAGTTGGGAGTTATGCTTGCACTTGTGTGCACTTAGGTACACCTGTGTGAAGGAGACCCAGGGTGATGTAGCACCCTCCTAGATAAGTGCTAGGTTTGGTAAATGTAGTTTTTAGCTCTCCTGCAATCAGTGGAGCTGCTAGTGATAACTTTGGTCTGCTCAGGCTGTGGGTTTGACTGCTTCCCCCTGCCTTCTGGATGGTTCTAGAAGATAGTGGGCTTGGGAGAGTCAAATGCACTGTGTGAATATGGATGTGGTGTCAGCCACTTCGTGGGGGGGAGAGTGCCCAGAAGGTGGCTGGGAGGGAGCATAAGTAGCTTGAGGAATTCTTGTCTAGGAGAAGGGGATCCCAGCCTGAAGGGCTGCTGATCTTTTGGGCAGCTCAGCTGTGCTTTCTGCTGCTCGTCGAGGTCCCAGCTCTGCTATCTGGGGGGGGGGGGGGGGGGGGTGCTATTCTACTGAACTTTGCTGGAGCTGACTGAGGAACTTCTTTTTTGGAGATCTAATCTGAAGAATTCCCAGGAGTCTGGAAGATATTGGAAGAAGGCATCCAACTATCCAAGGATATTAGTGAGTACAGAGCAGTGACTGTGCACCTGGCTACTGGGGGGAAAGAACCTTGGAACCAAATCAACTGGCCCTTTAGGGGGTGAGAGCTACATGTAGTTTTAAAGCGGTTGTATACCTTTATTTGTAACTTTTACCTACAGGTAAGCCTATAATAAGGCTTACCTGTAGGTAAAAAAAATATCTCCTAAACCTGTAAGGTTTAGGAGATATTCCCCTCGCAATGAGCCGCTGACTGCAGCGGCGCATGCTCACAGGGGACTCTCGGCTGACAGCCCGGCAAACTCCGGAGCTTGCCGGGCAGAAGTCTCCCGCGCGCATGCGTGGACCAGGTGAGATGCCGGCGCCTCGTTCTAAGGTAAGTATCTCATAATGAGCTAGTATGCGGTGCATACTAGCTCATTATGCCTTTTCCCTTGCAGGTGTAAAAAAAAAAAAAAAATGACAGCGGGTATACAACCGCTTTAAAGGTGAGAGAAAAAAATCCCAACTAACACTTTTAGAACCTGTTCCCACAAGCGGCAGCTGTTGCTGCCCCTCTGAAAAGCGCCCCACGGACTGTTTTACAGGCGGTGAGGATGTGATCTGTCACCCCCTCATTGCCTGTTTTAACCCTGTAAATGCCAACCCACCACCATACCCCAACCACATGCATTGCACTCGCCATTGCAGGGAGGCTGTGGCACAGCTTCATCCTTTTGAATGGGTCACACATGGCCCTCACTCAGGCACACGCTGTAGTACGCCCATTGGTTTAATCATAGTTGTACTGCTAATGGCATGATAAAGCGGAACTAACCCTATTGAGTCAACTCTTTACCGAAATGGTTACATTCAAGGCATAGCCATGAATAACTGTCACAGTTGCTTGTGCTCTCAACCTATCTGTCAAGCCATTAAATGTCTGGTGTGATAATTGATCATGTGCAGCTTCATGGCAATTTCAGATCAAACAGAGGCTAAGATGGCAGCTTCCTGGGCTGTAAAGGATAGGAGGGTTTAGTTCCCCTTTAAGCCAATTATTATATAATAACTGAGTTTAACTTGGCATTAGCAGTACAAATATGAATGCAAAAATAAATTGGTGCACACACAAAACATGTTCTGCCCCAATGCATGGACGTCACACCTCAGATCAGCACCAATGCATGTACTTTATATCTCAGATCAGCACCAATGCATGTACTTTATATCTTAGATCAGCCCCAATGCATGTACTTTATATCTCAGATCAGTCCCAATGCATGCACTTCACACCTCAGATCACCCCAATGCATGCACTTTATATGTCAGATCACCCCAATGCATGCACTTTATATCTTAGATCAGCCCCAATGCATGTACTTTATATGTCAGATCAGCCCCAATGCATGCACTTCACACCTCAGATCACCCCAATGCATGCACTTTATATGTCAGATCAGCCCCAATGCATGTACTTTATATGTCAGATCAGCCCCAATGCATGTACTTTATATGTCAGATCAGCCCCAATGCATGTACTTTATATGTCAGATCAGCCCCAATGCATGCACTTTATATGTCAGATCAGCCCCGATGCATGTACTTCATACCTCAGATGAAGAATGCAGAAAACAGCTATAGACACCTGGATTGGTTTTCGGTGATATCAGGAAGGTAGGTGGGTCAGGCTTTGTGAATGACAGCCTATTGAGCTATCAATTATTATTATTATACCAGAATTTATATAGCGCCAACAGTTTACGCAGCGCTTTACAATGTATAAGGGGGACAACACAATTACAGTACAGTTCAATACAAAAGGTACAGGAGGGCCCCACTTGTAGAGCTTACATTCTTAAGGGAGGGGGTGGTCAATTACATCCAATGACAGTGCCACAATGCCAAATAGCATTTAGAAAAATTATATTAAACCATTTTGATAGTAAGCGCTAACAAGCAGGGCCCTCTGATCCCCTTTGTATTGTATTGTTTCCCTCCTTTTTGTAAAGCGCCGTGAAAACTGTTGGCACTAAATCCTGTATAATAATATTAATTTGGAAACTTCTAAACTTTCAATACAAAAAAATAGAATTGATACAACACTGTTGTGCTTTCACTTTAAACTAGGTGCAATTGGTGGGTATAGCCTCAAACTGGAAACCAGTATACATCAACTAAAAGTACCATCATCCAAATTGAAATTGAAAGATTGGGGGAGTGGAGGTGCGAGGGCAGTTGGTGCTGAAGCTGACCCGCGCATGTCCACGCCTAAAGAGTTTAATTATGGACTATCTCGGCACTTGATAATGGATAACAATTGATTAACCACAAAAATAAAGTTTAATGCATACAAAACATATATATATATATATATATATATATATATATATATATATATATATATATATATATATATATATATATACATATACAAACAGTGTATTTTGTTAAAAAGTTGTATACACCACGGTTAACAAGCTACTGACGGGTTCCCCCGTAGAGTTTCTGTTGAAGAGGGGTATACATAAAAATCCTCAACCGGTTTTGCGGCAAAAGACCGCTTCTTCAGGAGTAGTGGTCTATAAGACAAATAATACATTTACAACAGCATAATAAACACCGCAAAAAGGTTTTAACAAAATATTACATTCAGTGTTAAAAAGAGAAGACCAGCTCAGACGGGACCAGCAAACAGCAGTACAAAATACACTGTTTGTGTGTGTATATATATATATATATGTGTGTGTGTGTGTGTGTTTTGTATGCATTAAACTTTATTTTTATGATTAATCAATTGTTATTCATTATCAAGTGCCGAGATAGTCCATAATTAAACTCTTTAGGCGTGGACGTGCGCGGGTCAGCTTCAGCAACTGTCCTCGCACCTCCACTTCACTTTAAACTAGTAAAACATTAAAAAAAAAAGTATTAAAAACAAAAATGACACATTTTTTGGGAATGGCCATTTGCCACCTAAGAATAATGATTCTGTGGGATAGTACATAATGCGGGGTCATTTATGAGTTTTGGTGCTGTCATTATATTTTATGTCCACTAGATGGCAACAAAAGCACATTTCATTTTTTCCTCCGCTTGAACATTCCAGGAGAAGGATCTGGGTGTTTATAGCTCTTCTTAATTAAAGAAAAATAAAAAAAAAAAAGTCCATTGTTTGAAATGATTCTGTTTTTACAGCTGTATATCTGTTAGCGAAAGCCCGCTAAAGCCTCTGGCTGTAAAAAAAAAAAAAAATTGTGATCAGAGGTTGCAGACTAGATGGGAAGCTTCAATAGTCAACATATTATTATTATTATTATTATTATTATTATTATTATTATTATACAGGATTTATATAGTGCTAACAGTTTGCGCAGCACTTTACAACATGAGGGCAGACAGTACACTTACAATACAATACAAGAGGGATCAGAGGGCCCAGCTCGTTAGAGCTTACAATCTAGAAGTATTCTTCAAGAGGTCATAAAACAATAAAAGTATATGTAAAAAAAAAAAAAACAATGAATAACACATTCACCTCTCTGCGTGTGGCTGCGGGAATCGCAGTGATACCCGCACCTGCAACCACCCGCAGTGATAATGCACTGCGGAAACACACAGCGCTACCATTCATTCTGAATGGCACCACAATGCATGCAAAATCGCAGTGCATGTGCGGGAACTGCAGGGAAATCGCATGGTCAAAAATCCAAACGTTATAAAGTGCAAATACATAAATAACATTCAATGCATAAAAAAAAAAAATCATCAAGTGATAAGCAAAAAAAGATCATATAGGTGTTCAGAAGATCAATCAAATCACTAAAGTCCTACATAATTAAAAAGTGCTCAGTGCAAAGTCCATAGGAAAAATTCATGTCCTGATATAATCCAACAATCCTCCAGGTAACATGTAACCAAATTAGTGTAGCGCTCAAAATGGCGAATATAAAAGTAAATGAATAAATGTAAAAGGTGAATGTCAAGTCAACAGTGAACATGAGTGAATGAACAACCCATATATATATATATATATATATATATATATATATATATATATATATATATATATATACACTACCGTTCAAAAGTTTGGGGTCACATTGAAATGTCCTTATTTTTGAAGGAAAAGCACTGTACTTTTAAATGAAGCTAACTTTAAACTAGTCCTAACTTTAAACAAATATACTCTATACATTGCTAATGTGGTAAATGACTATTCTAACTGCAAATGTCTAGTTTTTGGTGCAATATCTACATAGGTGTATAGAGGCCCATTTCCAGCAACTATCACTCCAGTGTTCTAATGGTACAATGTGTTTGCTCATTGGCTCAGAAGGCTAATTGATGATTAGCAAACCCTTGTGCAATCATGTTCACACATCTAAAAACAGTCTAGCTCCTTCCAGAAGCTACAAAACTGACCTTCCTGTGAGCAGATTGAGTTTCTGGAGCATCACATTTGTGGGGTCAATTAAACGCTCAAAATGGCCAGAAAAAGAGAACTTTCATCTGAAACTCGACAGTCTATTCTTGTTCTTAGAAATGAAGGCTATTCCATGCGAGAAATTGCAAAGAAATTGAAGATTTCCTACAACGGTGTGTACTACTCCCTTCAGAGGACAGCACAAACAGGCTCTAACCAGAGTAGAAAAAGAAGTGGGAGTCCGCGTTGCACAACTAAGCAAGAAGATAAGCACATTAGAGTCTCTAGTTTGAGAAACAGACGCCTCACAGGTCCCCAACTGGCATCTTCATTAAATAGTACCCGCAAAACACCAGTGTCAACATCTACAGTGAAGAGGCGGCTGCGGGATTTTGGGCTTCAGGGCAGAGTGGCAAAGAAAAAGCCATATCTGAGACTGGCCAATAAAAGAAAAAGATTAAGATGGGCAAAAGAACACAGACATTGGACAGAGGAAGACTGGAAAAAAGTGTTGTGGACGGATGAATCCAAGTTTGAGGTGTTTGGATCACAAAGAAGAACGTTTGTGAGACGCAGAACAAATGAAAAGATGCTGGAAGAATGCCTGACGCCATCTGTTAAGCATGGTGGAGGTAATGTGATGGTCTGGGGTTGCTTTGGTGCTGGTAAGGTGGGAGCTTTGTACAGGGTAAAAGGGATTCTGAATAAGGAAGGCTATCACTCCATTTTGCAACGCCATGCCATACCCAGTGGACAGCGCTTGATTGGAGCCAATTTCATCCTACAACAGGACAATGACCCTAAACACACCTCCAAATTGTGCAAGAACTATTTACAGCAGAAGCAGGCAGCTGGTATTCTATCGGTAATGGAGTGGCCAGCACAGTCACCAGATCTGAACCCCATTGAGCTGTTGTGGGAGCAGCTTGACCGTATGGTACGCCAGAAGTGCCCATCCAACCAATCCAACTTGTGGGAGCTGCTTCTAGAAGCGTGGGGTGCAATTTCTCCAGCTTACCTCAATAAATTAACAGCTAGAATGCCAAAGGTGTGCAATGCTGTAATTGCTGCAAAAGGAGGATTCTTTGATGAAAGCAAAGTTTGATGTAAAAACAATGTTATTTCAAATACAAATCATTATTTCTAACCTTGTCAATGTCTTGACTCTATTTTCTATTCATTTCACAACGTATGGTGGTGAATAAGTGTGACTTTTCATGGAAAACACAAAATTGTTTGGGTGACCCCAAACTTTTGAACGGTAGTGTATATATATATATATATATATATATATATATATATATATATATATATATATATATATATATAAAATGTGCAAAAAATAATATAAAAAAAATTCAAAAGTCCAAGTTCATGTGGAGACACCAAGAGGCAGTTAATCCGAATAATAAGCGATCATAAAAAGTGTCTGTTGACGTGTACAGGGAAATTGATAAAATATTGATCTAAAAAAGTGCAGTAGAAAGTGATAAGGTTGGCACGCTTACCAGAGATGATGGACACACATACTATATAGCTGGTAAAAAAAAAAGGGGGATTACACTTACAAAAAAAATTCCGAAGAAACAAGCGTGTAACATGTAGGTAAGTATGGGTGATGGTTGTGGAATCATTGCATACTTACCTACATGTTACAAGCTTGGTTATCCGGAATTTTTGTAAGTGTAAACACCCCCCCCCCCCCTTTGGTATATTTATTGTAAAAAAAAAAAAAAAAAAAACAATATACACTATGGGCATTTCTCTTTTTTTCATACACATCATGGATCATTGCACCATTTAATGAGGTTTACTGCAAGTTTTGGTTTGTCTTGCTAGGTCGGATGGGACCTATCCTGCTTACAGTGTCCTCCTGTGGTGGATTTCGTTGATGTTCATCCTCCCCAATGCCCAGGGCCGGTGCTAGCACTAGGCAAACTAGGCAGCCACCTAGGGCGCCCTGCTGCCTAGGGCACCCGGCCACTGGTGTTCCTACTCTCTTCTTTCTGCAGCAAGCAACTAAGTCTCAGCATCAGCAGGCAGTAGCCGCTCCGTTCGCACATAGTGTCAGAGGCACAGCGGTGACGGAGGACTGTCTGTGTCCCGACTCACGAATGAATGGAAGCAAGCAAACATTCATTGATGGGCGCTGGTGAGGCTGCATTGATGGGTGCTGGTGAGGCTGCATTGATGGGCGCTGGTGAGGCTGCATTGATGGGCGCTGGTGAGGTTGCATTGATGGGTGCTGGTGAGGCTGCATTTGATGGGCGTGGTGAGGCTACATTTGATGGGCGCTGGCAGCCTGCAATAATGGGTGTTGGTAGGCTGCATTGATGGGCGCTGGTAAGCTGCATTTGATGGGCGCTGGTGAGGCTGCATTGATGGGCGCTGGTGAGGCTGCATTATTGGGTGCTGGTAGGCTGCATTGATGGGCGCTGGTAGGCTGCATTTGATGGGCGCTGGTAGGCTGCATTTGATGGGCGCTGGTAGGCTGCATTTGATGGGCGCTGGTAGGCTGCATTTGATGGGCGCTGGTAGGCTGCATTGATGGGTGCTGGTGAAGATGCATTGATGGGCGCTGGTGAGGCTGAATTCATGGGTGCTGGTGAGGCTGCATTGATGGGCACTGGTGAGGCTGCATTTAATGGGCGCTGGTGAGGCTGCATTGATGGGTGCTGATAGGCTGCATTGATGGGTTGCTGGTAAGCTGCATTGATGGGCGCTGGTGAGGCTGCATTGATGGGCACTAGTGAGGCTGCATTTGATGGGCGCTGAAGAGGCTGCATTGATGGGCGCTTGTGAGGCTGCATTTGATCAGCACTGGTAGACTGCAATTGATGGGCGCTGGTAGGCTGCATTGTTGGGCACCGGTGAGGCTGCATTTGATGGACGCTTCATTAAAAAGGCAGGGTTTACATGGGCAGGGAAAAGGGGTGGAGCCAAGGGAGGCGGCAAAATGAAGTTTCGCCTAGGGTGTCAAAAATCCTTGCACCAGCCCTGCCAATGCCTGTTTGACACACCTGCTATATAGTATGTGTGTCCATCGTCTCTGGTAAGCGCGCCAACCTTATCACTTTCTACTGCACTCTTTGGGATCAATATTTTATCAATTTCCCTGTACATGTCAAGAGAGACTTTCTATTGTCGTTTATTCTTCGGATTAACCGCCTCTTGGTGTCTCCACATGAACTTGGACTTTTGAATGTTTTTTTTTTATATCATTTTTTGCACTTATATATATGGGTTGTTCATTCACTTATGTTGCACTGTTGAATTGACATTCACCTTTTACATTTATTCATTTACTTTTATATTCGCCATTTTGAGCGCTACACTAATTTGGTTAGATGTTTCTTTGCGCTATATTGTCTAGTGGAGCGCTGGCAGCTTATCGATCTCTATGCGCAGTTTTTCCTATTTTTTTCTAATCTTTCAGGTACCACATGTCACCTTCTGCTTACCGGATGGTCAGACCTCAAAGAAGGAGGTCTGGCTGAGCTTTGGGAAAGATCCCACATGGATGGGTGGATAATGACTGACAGGAAAAAGTGAATAACATGAATTATCTTGTTACAATGACATCTGAAAGTGGGTGGGATATATTAGGCGGCAAGTGAACATGTTGTCCCTGAAGTTGATGTGTTGAAAGCAGAAAAATGGGCTAGTGTAAGGATTTGAAGGACTTTGACAAGGGCAAAAATTGCATTGGCTAGACGACTGGGTCGGAGCAACTCCAAACCTGCAGCTCTTGTGGGATGTTCCCTGGTCTGTGGTAGCAAAAGTGGTCCAAGGAATGAAAACCAATTAATCGTCAACAGGGTCATGGGCGGCCAAGGCTCATTGATGGAGGTGGGGAGGGAAGGCTGGCCCTTGTAGTCCGATCCAATAGAAGGCCACGAGTCTGATGTATCCATCCACACATGCTGTAGACACCTTGGTGTCGGGCTTGGCACAGTCACATGTGAGTGCAATATTTTCTGAAAGTGCTGTAGGCAGAGAGCCAGGCGATTAGCATTCTCAGGAAGGAAGTGATGACGGAAGACATGGTTTCCCTCAGTACTGGTTTCCTTTAACTCTGGAAGTGATTGTAAGAGGACTCCAGTGTATGTGGTGGTGACACGACCTGTCATTCCCCCACATCGATGTCATGGGGGGGGGGGGGGGTTGACAAAGGGCTGAGATGTGGTTGGTCGGGGGGAGACAAGGGGTGATTGGAGGCATTGAAGGCCTTTTCCTGTCCCTGATCAGGGCTTCCCCGTCCAATGTCATCCTGCCAGGGACTGCAGATTGAATCTCTTATCAGAGCTCCCAGCTTCATTCTCAGCTTCCCCCGGATCTGCAGGCCCAGACCACCACTAATCAGCAGAAGACCAGATCCTGGAGGAAACTGTGACCCTTAAAGTACCTCTCATCCCCCCCCATCCCCCCATCCCCCCATCTCTATACAGAGAGTGATAATTGCCCACCAGTCTTACAGAACCCTCCACATTCTGCTCTATATAGTGATAATTCTACACCATACCTACAGAACCCTCCACACTCTGCTCCAAAAAGAGGGTGATCATCTCCCCCCATTCCTACAGACCCCCCTGCCCTATCCCTCTACACCAGGGGTCTCCAAACTGCGGCCCTTTGCTTGCCTTTATCCGGCCCTTGGGGCACTATTTCTCCCACTGACACCAACGATAGGGCAATAATTCCTGCACTGACATCAAAGGTGGGGCACTATTCTTTCCACTGATGTGAATGATGGGGCACTATTCCTCCCACTAACCCCAATGATGGGGCACTATTCCTCCCACTGATACCAATGATGGGGCACTATTCCTCCCACTGATGTCAATGATGGGGCACTATTCCTCCCACTAACCCCAATGATGGGGCACTATTCCTCCCACTGATGCCAATGATGGGGCACTATTCCTCCCACTGATGCCAATAATGGGGCACTATTCCTTCCATTGACAACATTGATGGGGTACTATTCTTCCCACTGACACCAATGATGGGGCACTATTCCTTCCACTGATATCAACAATGGGGAACTATTCTTTCCACTGATGCCAATGATAGGGAACTAGTCCCCCCCCCCCCACTGACACCAAGGATGGGGCACTATTCCTCCCACTGACACCAAGGATGGGGTACTATTCCTCCCACTGACACCAATGATGGGAAATTGTTTACTCCCACTGATGCTGGGACATTTTCCACTCCCATTGGTCACAGTCCGGCCCCTGTAAAGTCTGAAGTACACTGGCCCACTGTTTAGAAAGTTTAGAGACCCCTGCCCTACACTCTGCTTTATACAGAGAACGGCTGTCACCCAGTTGAAGGTGACACACCTGGCAGGTGATGCTGGCTCGCCTAAGGCACAAGGCTTAAAGGACAACTTGGTCTTCACCAAAGCACTCTGCAAGGATTGATGGGCTGGTGACCCTAGTGACCCCTGGGCTACTTTGCTACAAATTGACACCAGGTTGCGACCCTCAGGAGTGCCCCTCCAGGGGACTGCAGGAGCACTGAGGAAATGGGATGAAGTATGTCAGCAGGTCATTGTCCAGGAAGAGGTGGGGGCATGAAGCAGGGCAGAAAGTAGTGAGCGTCCAGGTAAAGGTCAGGGAAGGCAGAGAGTAGTCAGTGTCCAGGTAAAGGTCAGGGCAGATAAGAGGCAGGGAGTAGTCAGTGTCCAGGTAAAGTTCAGGGAAGGCAGAGAGTAGTCAGTGTCCAGGTAAAGGTCAGGGCAGATTAGAGGCAGGGAATAGTCAGTGTCCAGGTAAAGGTCAGGGAAGGCAGAGAGTAGTCAGTGTCCAGGTAAAGGTCAGGGCAGGTAAGAGACAGGGAGTAGTCAGTGTCCAGAAAGAGGTCAGGGCAGGTAAGAGACAGGGAGTAGTCAATGTACAGACAGAGGTGGGGACAGACAGGAGATGGAAAATAGTCAGTGTACAGAGGTCGGGGCAGGCAGAGAGTAGTCAGCGTCCAGGTAATTGGCAGGCAAAAAGCAGTCAGTTTCAGGTAAGAGGCAGGGAGTAGTCAGTGTCCAGATAGAGGTGGGAATAGGCAGCAGAGCTTGCACTCTATTTGTAGGAACTGTAGGGGGACTCTGAACTTAGATATCAGCAAGGAAGGAAGAAGAGCTTGCACTCTATTTGTAGGAACTGTAGGGGGACTCTGAACTTAGATATCAGCAAGTAAGGCAGTAGAGCTTGCACTGTAATTATCGGACCTGTAGTGGGACTCTAAACTTTGACATCAGTATCAGCAGTCTCAGAAGGATGCGATGCAAACTCCAATACATACACAACTTTGTAAAGTGAATGTATACAGGTATAACGGGTTTTATATCTAAAATCTTTATTAATTATTATAAAGACTAAATAAACAAACATTTTACAAATATATATTTATTGATTCCATAAAATGCATAAAATCGAAATTTCATATTCTGCATTCTCCTTCTGAGCCAGCAGGTGGAGTTTAGAGCTCCATTTTACAATCTATAAGGCTCTTATGGGACACCTGTTGCTTATAGAGCTCAGTATCTCAAGCTGCAATTAAAGTGATTGTAAATGCACAGTTTTTTTTTTAATAAAAATAACAAACATGTTAAACATACCTCCTCTATGTAATGCACAGAGCAGCCTGGATTCTCCTTTTCTCAGGTCCCCGCTGGCACTCCTAGCCCCTCCCCCTTATTGACTGCCCCCATAGCAAACTGCTTGCTTTGGGGGAACTCATGTGTGCTTTCCTCTGAGCCGGCTGTGTGTCCATAAGACACACACAGAGCACAGCTTGGCCCCGCCTCCCGCTCCCTCTGCGAGCCTCTGTGCTCTCGTGCACATCACTGGATCGAGATCGGGCTCAGGTAAGTATAAGGGGGTATTTTTTTTTTTTACCTTAATGCATAGAATGCATTAAAATGGTAGTAAATCGCATTCAAAAAAATAATAAAATTGGGCCCCGGGAAGTTTAAGTCATAATGTGCTAGTATGCATCGCATACTAGCACATTATGACAGACGTACCTGAAAACAAAGCCCTCCAGCGGCGGAGCTGTCACTGCTGAAGGCGCTTCTATTTTCACCTGGTCCTTTTCCCGGGTTTTGCAGGCTTCTGCTATCTGATTGGCCGAGCCGGCGATGACGTCACTCTGTTTACGGCACGGCTCTAAGGGGGAGCAGGGGGGGGGGGAACAAGACCTGTAACTGTTACTGAACTGCTGAAGGCAAAATTCAAGCTTTCTGCCACGCCTATGCAGAGTGGTTTGCTGCGTAGCACAACTGTGTAAATGTCAGGACTGGATGGACAAAGACACAACTCCTTTGGCAAGTTAGACATGTTATCGGTGTGTACAGCTCTTTGCCCAGAGTTCAGTTTGAGGAACAAATGTGACAAGTTGCTGTTCATTGAAAATCACACCCTGTATATTGCTCGGCAATGCGGTAGCCAATAGAAATCCCTCTGATCTGGTCACACATTCGGCATTTATTGGGTGAAGATTCTCTTGGCGGACCACCATGGGACGCTCTCATGTGACCCCCATTTGGACGGGTTCAATGTACTCTCAGTGGTCTGCAGGGAACAGAAATGTGATACCGAATTTTACAATTTGTTGACTTATTGCCGCCATCACAAAGCAGCCAGACAGTTGTGGTCAGAGCCGTTAAAGATCAAGGCTCGGCAATCCTTCACCTTCCCAATACAATCCAAATACAAACTCTATGGAGGTGTAGTCAGCGTTGGCGGAGCATGAAGGGGGTCACCGCGGACTATACGAGGTGCCCTCACATACATGTTACTCTGAGTCACCGATTGCTGAATGTGGCGGTTTGTTCAGGGAGCCACCACATGCCAGGAGTTATGGGACCCCTTGTCAGAGTACAAGCCGGGCCATAGAACTTTTATTCATGGAGGTTTGAGTCATCACGGTGATCAAGACGCACAGAACGCCTGGAATGGTACAACCCAGCGGGGTGTCTAATGTCTGTATATGTAATAGGGAGGTCAGTGTGTCCTGATGTCTGTCTCAGGATTATTATATATTATCTCATTCAATTATTAGTGTGATATCAGGGCTGGTATTGATGTGATCGTACAAATAATAATGGTCACATTCAAGGGGGGAGGCTTAAGGGGTTAGATTGAGGTGGCCTGTATCAACCTCTGCCTGGACACTGACTACCTACTGCTACTGCCTGCCTTGACCTCTCCCTGGACACTGACTACTGCCTGCCCCAACCTCTGCCTGGACACTGACTACTGCCTGCCCTGACCTCTCCCTGGACACTGACTACTGCCTGCCCTGACCTCTCCCTGGACACTGACTACTGCCTGCCCTGACCTCTCCCTGGACACTGACTACTGCCTGCCCCAACCTCTGCCTGGACACTGACTACTGCCTGCCCCAACCTCTGCCTGGACACTGACTACTGCCTGCCCCAACCTCTGCCTGGACACTGACTACTGCCTGCCCCAACCTCTGCCTGGACACTGACTACTGCCTGCCCCAACCTCTGCCTGGACACTGACTACTGCCTGCCCCAACCTCTGCCTGGACACTGACTACTGCCTGCCCCAACCTCTGCCTGGACACTGACTACTGCCTGCCCCAACCTCTGCCTGGACACTGACTACTGCCTGCCCCAACCTCTGCCTGGACACTGACTACTGCCTGCCCCAACCTCTGCCTGGACACTGACTACTGCCTGCCCTGACCTCTGCCTGGACACTGACTACTGCCTGCCCCGACCTCTGCCTGGACACTGACTACTGCCTGCCCTGACCTCTGCCAGGACACTGACTACTGCCTGCCGCAACCTCTGCCTGGACACTGACTACTGCCTGCCCTGACCTCTCCCTGGACACTGACTACTGCCTGCCCCGACCTCTGCCTGGACACTGACTACTGCCTGCCCTGACCTCTGCCTGGACACTGACTACTGCCTGACCCAACCTCTGCCTGGACACTGACTACTGCCTGCCCTGACCTCTCCCTGGGCACTGACTACTGCCTGCCCCAACCTCTGCCTGGACACTGACTACTGCCTGCCCCAACCTCTGCCTGGACACTGACTACTGCCTGCCCCAACCTCTGCCTGGACACTGACTACCGCCTGCCCCAACCTCTGCCTGGACACTGACTACTGCCTGCCCCAACCTCTGCCTGGACACTGACTACTGTCTGCCTCAACCTCTGTTTGGACACCAACTACTCTCTACTTGCCAGGGCCTCCACCTGAACACTTTCTGCATGCTGCCTGCACTGACCTCTGCCTGGACACTGACTACTCCTTACTTGCTGATATCTATGTTGAGTCTCTCTACAGTTCCTACAATTAGAGTGCAAGCTCTTCTTCCTTACTGATCTCCAAATTCAGAGTCTCTCTACAGTTCCTACAATTAAAGTGTAAGCTATTCTTACTTCCTTACTTGCTGATATCTAAGTTCAGAGCCCCCTACAGTTCCTACAATTAGAGTGCAAGCTCTTCTTCCTTACTTGCTGATATCTATGTTGAGTCTCTCTACAGTTCCTACAAATAGAGTGCAAGCTCTTCTTCCTTACTTGCTGATATCTAAGTTCAGAGTCCCTCTACAGTCCTTACAATTAGAGTGGAAGCTCTTCTTCCTTACTTGCCCCTTCCCCATTCAGAACTCCACGAACCATTTCCCCCCCAAAAAGAGGGCGACAAAATTGTTTTTCACACATTGCTCATTCCTCTAATCCTTGTCCCTGGTGCAAATCAGAGCTCGCTTCCCTTTCTGGCTCCTCGGAGACTCTTTCTATCGCTCAGAAGTGACCCCAATTACTGCAAAAGTCCCAACAGTCCTACAAGGGATGTGAGATGCAGGAAAAACAAATTGTCACTAATTCTCCACCTTTACAAGGGAAGGGGGGGGGGGGGGGGGGGGTCTCTCCCTTTAGATGGAGAAGCAGGATGTGGCATTAAGTGTGATAATGAGTCATTTCCTCCTCCACCGCCCGCGTTCCTGAGGGATGCCAGTCTGGTTTAATAATCGCTGCCACTTAAGTGCGCTTTTCTTTACCAGATCCTGATATGCGCCTGATAGAGGTTCTGCTTTCCTCAATTCATTCAGTGTGGAAATTTCTCCTGGATGGGAAAATAACGCAGTCCTTATCTGGATAGAAACAGCAACAGAGTGTCAGAGAATGATACACGGGGGATTTTTGATTAGTGAAGTGCAATTAAAGGAGACCTTGCAAGTCCCACTATTGACTCCTGTCTAAATTGGCCCTAGTATGTGTATGTATGAATGTGAGTTAGGAACCTTAGATTGTAAGCTCTTTGATGGCAGGGACTGATGTGAATGTACAATGTATATGTAAAGCGTTTCGTAAGTGAACACCATGTAAGTACCTGGAATGAATAAAAATAGATAGCATCTTAATGCCCGCGTTGCAGTGCGCCATGACGCATGGCGTTCTGAGCAGAAGTTCGCCCCCTCCCCCTCCTTCTTCCACTTCACAGGTCCCAAAAGACTGCGGGACCAATCACAAAGCGCAGCCCGGCTCACGCATGCGCAGTTGGAAGCCGGCTATGGAGCCGTAAGGCTTCACTGCCGGTTTCCCTTAGTGAAGATGCCGGCGCCTGGACCTGAAGCCGCTTGAAGAATCAGCTCGGGGGAGGACATCGCTAGATCCCCGGGCAGGTAAGTGTCCTTATATTAAAAGTCAGCAGCTCCAGAATTTTTTGGGGGGAGAATGGAGCTCCTCTTTAAGGCTCATTGGCCAGCTTGGCCCGCAGGCTAGAAGCTTAGGGGTGATGGGCCAGGGATTTTGCCCCCATCACAGTTTCAGGGCCGGTGCAAGAATGTTTGTCTACATAAGCAAAGGGAAGGTGCATTTTGTCACTCCCCCCTCTTCCAGCTACCCCACGCTGGTACTGCTAGCCCACCCCCCATGCTCCAGCTGACCCATGCTGGTACTGCTAGCCCACCCCCCATCCTCCAGCTACCCCATGCTGGTACTGCTGTACCCTGTCCCCAACCACCCCATGCTGGTACTGCTTGCCCACCCCCAACCCCCATCCTCCAGCCACCCCATGCTGATACTGCTGTACCCTGTCCCCCAGCCATCCCATGCTGGTACTGCTTGCCCACCCCCCCTCATCCTCCAGCCACCCCATGCTGGTACTGCTGTACCCCATCCCACAGCCACCCCACGCTGGTACTGATAGCCCACCCCCCCATCCTCCAGCCACCCCATGCTGGTACTGCTGAACCCCCCGTCCTCCAGCCGCCCCCACACTGGTCCTGCTAGCCCAACACTCCCATCCTCCAGCCACCCCATGACGGTACTGCGGAGCCCCCCCCCCCTCCATCCTCCAGCTAGCCTCATGCTGGTACTGCTAGCCCATTCCCCATGCTCCAGCCATCCCATACTGGTACTGCTGTACCCCCCTATCCTCCAGCCACCCCATGCTGGTACTGCTAGCCCATCCCCCCATCCTTCAGCCACCCCATACTGGTACTGCTAGCCCAACTCCCCCATCCTCCAGCCACCCAATTCTGGTACTGCTGTACCCCCCCCCCCCCACATCCTCCATTTGCCCCACGCTGGTACTGCTGTACTCTGGCTGGGGGTTTGGGTTTTGCTGCCCCCTCCCCCCATCCTGGTACCCTAAGGCAGCTGCCTAAGCTTCCTATATGCTGGCACCAGCCCTGCACACTTTAGCGCAGCACTTTCGGCCAATAATTAGGTTTTTTTTTGCATGCTTTTGCCCATGTTATTTTTTAGGAGTGATGTGCCATACGGGTGCTTTTTTTGCTGCAGGATCACCCATAGGGGCCACATTATGGGAGCACCTGATAGATCTGTGTCATGTGTTTTTGCATTTTTTTTTTATCATGCTCCCATTAAAATCTATAGGGCCAAAAACACTTTTTCACTCAACAGTCATTGAGCTACAAGCAACCCGAGCGCTCAGATGTGAGCAGGTATAATTTAAAGCAATGGGATTCTTGATGTTGAGCATTGTTAGGTGTGTCATGTGACATTAGTGTCAGCCAATAACAGCTCTCCTTTTACATCACTATTGCTCATTCCAGTGGGTCATTGTGGTCACTGAAGTGAATGGACCTACAAAGTGCTCTGTATTGGGTTATTGAGCCTGCCAGGCAGCTAGCATTTTCAGGAATAGGTCAGCAGTGGCGTAAGGAAAGGTTTACTTATTACTATACTTCAGCCACAGAAAATTACTTCCCCAGGGGGGGTGGGGGAGCTGGGGGGGGGCGGTTACAGAATGAGCCCCTTGAGCGTCCACCGACTCCCCGATTTCCTGTCTCCCATTGTAGCTGCATCCTGCTCTGTCCCCACATCCTCTCCACGTCTTATTGCAGCTTCCAGCCCTCGGCTTCCTCCACTTATTTCCTCATTTCACAACAAGAACGATCGACCCCCCCCCCCCGCCCCCCGGGGGGGCCATGTATGTGAGCGCTGAGACCGCATGTAAAGTAGATGTAAACCTAATCACTAAATTCTTAGATCAACTGCAACAGCTAGAAATCATTTTCAATGTTGTTATATCTGCAGAGTCTATTAACATAATCCCTGGTGCAGGGCCAGGACAAGGGGTGGGCAGGAGGGGCGGCTGCCCTGGGCACTGTGGTATCAGGTTGGGGGGGGAGGGGGCGCCACAAGGAGATGGGGGGGGGGAATTGTGTTGGGAGGGGGAGCAGGGGTAAGAAACTGTTCTAGGAGTGGTGATTTGGGGGGTTTGTGCCTGAAGAGATGATATGTTAGAAGGGGAGGGGAATTGTGGTAGAAGTGGATTTTTTTTGGGGGGGGGGGGATTTGTGCTAGCAGGGGTGAATGGAGGGATTTGCTCGAGGACTAGAAACTTTGCGGTGGGGGTTGAATATTTGAGCTAGGAGGAAGATGAGGGGGGAGGGGATTTGTGCTGGGAGGGGGGATAAGGAGAGGGGATATGGAGTGGGGGGGGGGGCAGTTTGAGGGATTTGAAGGGTAGAGGATTTGTGCTGAAAGGGGTGATTTTTTTTTAGGGGGGGGCAGGCATTCATGCTGGGGAATTTAAGCAGGGGAAGCAGATTTGTACTGGGAGGAGGGGGATTTATGCTTAGAGGATAAGCATGCAGATTAGTACTCAATTTACTTTTTTTTTTTTAGGGGGGGTGCTGACACATAATGCTCATACATCTTGGGGGTGGGGCAGTTTGGCATGTTTGCCCTTGGCTCTAGAAGACCTCGTCCTGGCACTGCCTTGGTGATCCTGCCATGAAGATCCTTGTTCAGGGTGACAACTGTCTCCCATATGTGCCCTGTGTTGTCACCCTGGTGGATACTAAGCTGACATGCCAACACACATTGCACAGGCTTGGTCCACCGTTATTACTACGAGGAAGCCGGTCCATGATAGGATAGCAGTTGCCTGACTGAGTTCTGTGCCATTAGGGCCCATTTACACTACGCACATACATTTGTTGTGGTGCAAATAATTCTGAATGGCATCCAAACTAAGGCAATACATCTGTATTTCAATGCATGGCAATGTGTTGTGTTAGAAAAAAATAGGTCACAGATTTCTAACACGTCTTGGGTGTGTTGGCGACCTGTCGCATGTTAATAGGTAGCAGGGCTGCTGTCAGAAACCACGGGGCCCCCATGCAGCCAACCTGACAGCCCCCCCCCCCTCCCCAAATAAACACAGTTTACGATACTTCAGTTATGAATGAACACAGTGAGTGATTGGTACCGAACACTCATTGTGTTCATTCAGAAAAGGATCGCTCCCCACCCTGAAGGATCTTATTGTGTGTTGGCAGCTTCTGGCGGGAAGGAGGGGAGGGAAGCCGACAGTACTGCGGGAGTGGGGGGGGGGCACACAGGGGGGGTCTGAGCAGCAGGGGGAAACGTATGGTGCACAGGGAGGGTGGGGGGTAATTACTGGAACGTGTCCCTTGTGTGGCTCTCTCTGCAGCAGCCAAAAGCCGGCGGGAGAGAGAGGAGAAGAAGCCGGATTTCAGCTGATACAGAGAGAGCAATACAGGGGATCAGTTCCAGTAATTGCCCCCCCCCCCCCCCCTGCTGCGCCGATCACCATCCCACATCTGATTCGCCCTGCTGCTTGGGCCCCATAGGGGAGGACTGGTGATACCCCCTTATCCACAGCCCTGATGGGTAGTGCGTGTTAAAGCAACACAAATGTAAATGGGCCTCTAATGTGCACCTGATGATACCACAAAATGCTCAGAAAATCAGCAGAAATCGGACTCTCTTGTGGTCACGGCGGTGTCACCGGGGGGGGGGGGGGGGACACAGGGGGGACATCTCCGGGTTTCTCTGACGCTCTTTGACTATTTTCATTAGATAAAGGCGCACAGTCCACTATCTGGAGACGACCCGCGCCTGGTGTCTTATCAGAAGTCGGGTCCCCTCACGTGCTGAATGTTCTTCTGTCCGCTTCAAAGAAAAATGATGTATTCAGAATTTCCACCAGACGGTTCTTGGACTTCGCCCAAAAAGATATCAGCGGGGGACTTTCCCTTATCTCCCCCGATAATGCCGAGGATGACAATGAAATGAGATGAATTCACTCAATTTACTTCATTTTGCCTTCAAATCTTCCTTTAATAAAAGTCTCGGGACAGTGCAAGAAATCTCCTCTCCTAAAATACTCTGCACTGCTGGAGGACTCTGCTCCTTCCTCTAAATCTCCTCTCCTAAAATACTCTGCACTGTTGGAGGACTCTGCTCCTTCCTCTAAATCTCCTCTCCTAAAATACTCTGCTCTGCTGGAGGACTCTGCTCCTTCCTCTATAACTCTCCTCTCCTAAAATACTCTGCTCTGCTGGAGGACTCTGCTCCTTCCTCTATAACTCTCCTCTCCTGAAATACTCTGCTCTGCTGGAGGACTCTGCTCCTTCCTCTATAACTCTCCTCTCCTGAAATACTCTGCTCTGCTGGAGGACTCTGCTCCTTCCTCTATAACTCTCCTCTCCTAAAATACTCTGCTCTGCTGGAGGACTCTGCTCCTTCCTCTATAACTCTCCTCTCCTAAAATACTCTGCTCTGCTGAAGGACTCTGCTCCTTCCTCTATAACTCTCCTCTCCTAAAATACTCTGCTCTGCTGAAGGACTCTGCTCCTCCCCGTATCTAACTCTCCTCCCCTGAAATAATCTGCACTGCTGAAGGACTCTGCTCCTTCCCGTATCTAACTCTCCTCTCCTGAAATAATCTGCACTGCTGGGGGACTCTGCTCCTTCCTCTATAACTCTCCTCTCCTGAAATACTCTGCTCTGCTGAAGGACTCTGCTCCTCCCCGTATCTAACTCTCCTCCCCTGAAATAATCTGCACTGCTGAAGGACTCTGCTCCTTCCCGTATCTAACTCTCCTCTCCTGAAATAATCTGCACTGCTGGGGGACTCTGCTCCTTCCTCTATAACTCTCCTCTCCTGAAATACTCTTCACTGCTGAAGGACTCTGCTCCTTCCTCTATCCAACTCTCCTCTCCTGAAATACTCTGCACTACTGGAGGACTCTGCTCCTTCCTCTATAACTCTCCTCTCCTAAAATACTCTGCTCTGCTGAAGGACTCTGCTCCTTCCTCTATAACTCTCCTCTCCTGAAATACTCTTCACTGCTGAAGGACTCTGCTCCTTCCTCTATCCAACTCTCCTCTCCTGAAATACTCTGCACTACTGGAGGACTCTGCTCCTTCCTCTATCTAATGCTGTGTACACACAACCGGACTTTCGAAGGACTGAATCACGTTGGACTTTTCAACTGACTTCCATCGAATCGGACTTGCCTACACACGATCACACCAAAGTCTGACGGATTCGTACGTGATGAGGTACGAAGGGACTAGAATAAGGAAGTTGATAGCCAGTAGCCAATAGCTGCCCCAGCGTTGGTTTTCATCGGTCAGACTGGCATTCAGACGAGCGGATTTTTTGACCGGACTCGAGTCCGTCGGAAAGATTTGAAACATGTTCTAACTCTAAAGTCCGTCACATTTTCGACAGAAAAAGTCCGCTGCAGGTCCGATGAAGCCCACACACGATCGAATTGTCCGACGGATTTGTTACGTTGGATAAGTTTTGTCGAAAAGTCCACTCGTGTGTACACGGCATTACTCTCCTCTCCTGAAATACTCTGCTCTGCTGGAGGACTCTGCTCCTTCCTCTATAACTCTCCTCTCCTGCAATACTCTGCACTGCTGGAGGACTCTGCTCCTTCCTCTATAACTCTCCTCTCCTGAAATACTCTGCACTGCTGGAGGACTCTGCTCCTTCCTCTATAACTCTCCTCTCCTGAAATACTCTTCACTGCTGATCACACCTAGAATATAGTACATAGGAATGGTAGAATGTGTGGCAGTTGAAGGGTTGGTGGTATTCTGAGGTCAGGTTGTCTTTAAGTCTGAAGCTGAGGTATTCCTGACGGATGGGAAGTCTCGGAAAACAGGAATCGGAGTTCCTCGGTCAGCATGCTGGAGGAGCGGGCTTCCTTCCTGACATTGCTGAGCCCCCCCATTATCAGGGAGCTTTGTGTGCGGCCCCCCGACTCCGACACCTCTGTGACCACCGCAGACAATGGGGGCGGAAATTCTGGAACTGCAGGAGGCAAGACCTGCCACCTACACCCCATAGGGGGACAATGTGACATCGGGGGGGTCCTTTAATGTTCTCCCATCAATAGAAATCTATGGGAGCCGCCATCGCTGACTTGGTTTTAGCCACTTCAGTACCGGGCACTTTCACCCCCTTCCTGCCCCCAGGCCAATGTTCAGCTTTCAGCGTTGTCACACTTTGAATAACAATTGCGCGGCCATACAACACTGTACACATGTGACTTTTTTTTAGCATTTTTCCCCACAAATAGAGCTTTCTTTTGGTGGTATTTGATCACCTCTGGGGTTTTTATTTTTTTGCTAAATAAACGAAAAAGACCGGAAATTTAGAAAAAAAATAAAAAGTGTTTCTCTTTGTTTCTGTTATAAAATTTTGTAAAATAAATGATCTTTCTTCAGGAATTTAGGCCAAAATGTATTCTGCTCCATTTTTTTGGTGAAAATAACCCAAATCGGTGTTTATTATGTAGTCTGTAGTAAAGTTATAGAGCCCACAAACTATGATATATAACTGAAAATCGATCAATACTGATGTACTGACCTCATTTCTCGAGTCCCGAAAATGTCAGTACAAATACTCCCCAAATGACCCCTTTCTGGATAGTAGACAGTCCAAGGTATTTAGTAAGAGGCACGGCGAGTTTTTTGAAGTTGTCATTTTTTTGTCACAATTTTTTGGAAAATGAAGAAATAAAAAAAAACATTTTTTTTCAAATATTTTTTTTTTATTTTCTTTTTTTTTACAAACTGTCACCAGTGCAGTACAGCATCATCATATAACACACGTGGTGATCAGAGACCAGGGGCGACCTGTCCATCCCCTTTCTCCAGGCCACCCCCCTATATGCAATGGATAGATTCAAGCATAGCATGAATCTATCCATGGCCGCCGCGGCCACCCCCTATTCATGTGTCTGGCCCCTTTCAGGACACCGGGCGCATGAATTACAGCAGCGGGGGTGGTTTTTTTTTTTAAGCACCTGATTAGATCCAGAGGCTCCAATAGGCTTCAAAATAGGGTGGGCTCGGGTCGCAGAGGATGCGTCCAGAGCCCACCCAGGTGAGTTGCAACAGCGAATTAATGTTTGCTGTTGCAACACTGATCCTCCTCCCAGCCAATCAGGAAGCGGGTCGCCTGATTGGCTGAAAGGACAGGCGATCCTTTTGGATGCCTAGGAGGAGGGGAGGAGACGCACAGCAGAAGTCAAAAGGAGAAGAGCTGCTGGAGGATGCCTGGATGCCCGGTCCCCGTCGCCGCTCCTCAGATGCCTAGTCCCCGCCTCTCCTCGGGTGCCTAGTCCCCGCCTCTCCTCGGATGCCCGATCCCCACCGCTGCTCCTCGGATGCCCGGTCCACGCCGCTGCTCCTCGGATGCCCGGTCCCCGTCGCCGCTCCTCGGATGCCCGGTCCCCGCCGCCGCTCCTCGGATGCACGATCCCCATCGCCGCTCTTCTGATGCCCGGTCCCCGCTGCCGCTCTTCTGATGCCCGGTCCCCGCTGCCGCTCTTCTGATGCCCGGTCCCCACTGCCGCTCCTCGGATGCCCGGTCCCCGCCGCCGCTCCTCAGATGCCCGTTCCCCGTCGGTGCTTCTCGGATGCTCGGTCCCCGCTGCCGCTCCTCATATTCCCGCCGCCTACATGGGGTAAATGCCGGTGGGCCGACCAGCAGACAGCGGGGGGTGGGGGATTTGAGTTGCCGGGGGTGGGGGGGTGTTCAGTTGTCTGCCACCCCCCCCTCCCAAACAAAAAAACACCAGCCACCACTGTCAGGGACACTGTCTGGTGGCAGTATGTAAAAAGAAAAAAAAAACGTAACACTGTACTACTCTTGGGAAGTGATCAGGAGGTTTTTTTTACACATTACACACACTTTTTTTTACTAAATGAAATGTATTTATTCAGTCTGTTTTGTTGTGATTAGCTGTGATTGGCCTCAGCTAATCACATGGTACAGATGGGCTGTGATTAGCCCTGTCCGTACCATGTGATCACTGTGACCAATCACAGCTAGCAACACAATTGTACACAATGGATGGCATGAAAGGAAGCCATCCGTTGATTACAACTGTCATGTTATCTGCTGTGATCGGTCATAGCGATCACATGGTACCGGCAGTGGGCTGGTACACTGATCAGTCGGGGCGGACACAGCTGTGACAGATCACGCTGCAGCTGCGGCCCTATCCGGGAGGACGTCATATGATGCCCACCCGGATCTATAAAAGTCCCCCCCTCCTGGCTGGGTGGAAAGTGGTTAATGGAGCAGTGAGTCAGTGCCCTGGAACAAGCATGGACTGAACAAAGTCTGAATTCAGTCATTTCAGGCCAACGGATCAGAATGGCCGATATATTCCCGTTGACGATCCTGCCAGAAATCCAGAGAGCTGATAACTTCCTGTGCTCTCTCTGCCTTTGCTGCACTGTTATCTGTTACATAGTTCCCAGCTCCGTTTGTGGACTAGGGATGAGCTTCGAGTTGGAGTCGAACATGAGTTTGACTCGAACATCGGCTGTTCGCCAGTTTGCTGAACAGCGAACAATTTGGGGTGTTCGCAGCAAATTCTAAAGCCGCGGAACACCCTTTAAAAGTCTATGGGAGAAATCAAAAGTGCTAATTTTAAAGGCTTATATGCATGGTATTGTCATAAAAAGTGTTTGGGGACCTGGGTCCTGCCCCAGGGGACATGGATCAATGCAAAAAAAAGTTTTAAAAATGTCAGTTTTTTCGGGAGCAGTGATTTTAATAATGCTTAAAGTCAAACAATAAAAGTGTAATATTCCTTTAAATTTCGTACCTGGGGGGTGTCTATAGTATGCCTGTAAAGGGGCTCATGTTTCCCGTGTTTAGAACAGTCTGACAGCAAAATGACATTTCAAAGGAAAAAAAGTCATTTAAAACTACTCGCAGCTATTAATGAATTGCCGGTCCGAAAATAAACACATAAAAGTTCATTGATAAAAAGGAACAGGGGAATCCTGAACCAAAATAAAAAAAAATAATGCAGGGGGGTCCCCCTAAATTCCATACCAGGCCCTTCAGGTCTAGTATGGATATTAAGGGGAACCCCGCACCAAAATTGGCAGGCCGCAGGAAAAGGGGGGGGGGGCGAAAGAGCGACCCCCCCTCCTGAACTGTAGCAGGCCACATGCCCTCAATATTGGGAGGGTGCTTTGAGGTAGCTCCCCAAAGCACCTTGTCCCCATGTTGATGGGGAGAAGGGCCTCATCCCCACAACCCTTGCCCGGTGGTTGTGGGGGTCTGTGGGCGGGGGGCTTATCGGAATCTGGAAGCCCCCTTTAACAAGTGGACCCCCCGAATCCCAGCCCCCCCCGTGTGAATTGGTAATGGGGTACAAATGTACCCCTACCATTTCACAAAAAAAAGTGTCAAAAAGGTTAAAAAACACAAGACACGGTTTTTGATAAGTCCTTTATTAATTTCTTCTTCTTTTGGCTTCTTCCATCCTCTTTCTTCTGGTGTTCTTTCGGTGTTCTTCTTCTTCCTCCATCTTCTTCTTCATCTTCTTCTCCATCTTCTTCTTCCTCCGCTCTTCTCATCCCGCATCTTTCTCCAGGCTTCTTCTCCACTCCGTCCGCACGATCCGCCTCAGTGGGAGTCTTCAGCCGCGTGACGCTATGCTTCTTCTGACATTTCTAACGGAGGGCGGGGCCACCCGGTGACCCCTCCCTCCTCTGATGCACGAGGAATTCACGGGACTTCCCTGAGGCTTTTCCCGTGTTGTCAGAGGGGGCGGGGTCACCCGGTTACGTGACCCTGCCCCCCTCTGACAACACGGGCTTCCAGATTCCGATAAGCCCCCCGCCCGCAGACCCCCACAACCACCAGGCAAGGGTTGTGGGTATGAGGCCCTTCTCCCCATCAACATGGGGACAAGGTGCATTGGGGCTCCCAATGTTGAGGGCATGTGGCCTGGTACGGTTTAGGAGGAGGGGGCGCTCTCCTCCCCCCCTCTTTTCCTGAGGCCTGCTAAGTTGCGTGCTCGGATAAGGGTCTGGTATGGATTTTTGGGGGGACCCCACGCCATTTTTTTTATTTTGGTGCAGGGTTCCCCTTAATATCCATACCAGACCTGAAGGGCCTGGTATGGAATTTAGAGGGACCCCCACGCCATTTTTAAAAAAAAAATTGGCACGGGGTTCCCCTTAATATCCATACCAGACCTGAAGGGCCTGGTATGGACTTTAGGGGAACCCCCACGCATTTTTTTTTTTTTAATTTTGGTTCGGAGTTCCCCTGTGGGGAAATCCCATGCCGTTTTTATCAATTAACTTTTATGTGTATTGTCGGACTGACAATTCATCAAAAGCCGCTAGTTTTAAATGACTTTTTTTCCTTTGAAATGTCATTTTGCTGTCAGACTGTTCTAAACACGGGAATCATGCGCCCCTTTACAGGCATACTATAGACACCCCCCAGGTACGAAATTTAAAGGGATATTACACTTTTATTGTTTCACTTTAAGCATTATTAAAATCACTGCTCCCGAAAAAACGGCCATTTTTAAAACGTCTTTTTGCATTGGTCCTTGTCCCCTGGGGCAGGACCCAGGTCCCCAAACACTTTTTATGACAATAACTTGCTTAAAAGCATTTAAAATTAGCACTTTTGATTATTCATGTTCGTGTCCCATAGACTTTAACGGTGTTCGCGTGTTCAAACAAATTTTTTGCCTGTTCGCATATTCTGATGCGAACCGAACCGGGGGGGGGGGGGGGGGTGTTCGGCTCATCCCTATTGTGGACTACAGAACACAAAAGGTGAGGAGGAGGGGGAGGTGTTCTGTAGTCCTGACACACTTTCTGACCTAAGGTGACACAGATAATGAAAATTAGTTGCAAGAAAACTGAAAGGGGTTCTGCCGCTTCCACCCTCCATCCAAAACTAAGCAAAACTTTGTGACTCTGTGCTGGTTTCAGCCTCAGCTTTGATCGTTTGTGGTCAGTGATTCATCAAGTAATGAGACATTCAGGCAGGAGGAATGTTCAGTAGGGGGGGGGGGTCAACAATAGCAGCCTTTAAATCTGACCTCCCCTTCAGTCTTGCACAGTTGTAGCGGCTACTCTCCTGGACTGAAACTGCTTCCTCTGATTTCACTGCACACTGTGAGCTTCTCACAATGTGCATTAGAAGCTGCAGCAAGTCAGATAGAGACTGGCCCTGACCCTCCCTGTTCATTCATTGGATTTCAGTTCTTTCAATCACAGAGGCTCAGCATCACATGTGGGCGTTACCTATTGAAATGCAGCCTGCTGCTTAGGCACGCCCAGTCCCATCAAAACAATTTGATATTTGCATAACTCCTCCCAAGGGCCAGCCCACTGCTTACATCAGCACTGAGGGCTCTTGAGAGGAGCACTGCGGCAGGGCAATAGGTGTGCGCACAGGGTGTGGCAGGTGTGCCTGGGCACACCCTAATCATCTCATATGGTGCAGATTCACGCTTTTAGACCCCAGATATTTCACCAAAGCCCCCTAATGGGGCTCCTAAAAAAATTGTAATAAATACATTTGTAAAAAAAAAAAAAAAACTACTAACACCCGCCACTGCTCTACTGACACCGTCAATATAAATATATACACGTGCGTTTGAGCTTTAGGGTGCACACCCTAATGCAATAGGCTGTGCACACCAATGGGCAGGGCACTGTGATGTTTTCAGGAAGCAGCACCCTGCCAGCCCCTCCCACCAGCCATGATCCCCCTGCATTGCATGGAGAAGCACAGAGACCCAGCGATGACATCTAAAACTAGGTATGTTATAAAAACTGGCTGTATTTAAAAAATGTCGTTAGCATGTTGATGATGGGGGAGGGAGGAAGGCACAAAAATAAATAAATAAATAAATGGAATCAACTTAAAATATTACTAAAAGCAAAACTTTTTTTTTTATTATTTGGAGTTTTGGATGGAGTGAAGAGGGATTAGATCCCCTGTCAGGTTTTTATTGCAGTCTGTGCCCCCCGTTAGGGAGATTTACACTCTCTCTCTCTATTTTCTCCTGGTTACTATTATCAATGAAAGTAAAATGAAATCCCAAATTTTGGGTTGTCCCCGGAAAAGTGAATCTTCCAATGGGGACACTCATTCTGGTGATCTGGGGGGTCCCCCAAGGGATTCCCCCAATTTGCAGGGATTTCTTCTCACTTCCTGTTTGGCTATGGGACAGGAAGTGAAGAGAAATCTCAGTAATGGGACACAGATGGCAAAAAAAAAACAAAAAACCTTACAGGGGTGATAACCCTCCCTTACTAAAATAAAGTTCTACTTTAATGTATGGAATTTTTTTTTTGGGGGGGGGGGGGGGGGTTTGGTTTGGTGTGATTTCTATTTTTATGGTTTTGTCTGTATTGTGCCAATGTTGTTTTCATATAAAATAATAAAAAGGATTTGATTAAAAAAAAAAAAAAAAATGTATGGAAAGCCAGAACATTTTTTTTTAATGCTGGTTGAGGGTAGGGTGGGGAAGGGTTAGAACCCCTGTCAGGTTTATCAAGCTGCCTGCTGTGGATTCTTATTCTTCTATCTGATCCGGTGACCATTGTTGGTCGGGGGGACGGTGATAGCACATCCAACATTTCGGTGATAGTGAATCCTTCAGTGGGGACAACTGTTCTGGTGACAACTATATAAGAGGGGATTTCCTCTCACTTCCTGCTGTGTCACCAGGACAGGAAGTGAAGGTAAATCTCTCACATGGCTATACAACGGATAACAGAAAATAAAAACATGGACAGGAGGCGTAACAATCCCCTACTTAATCAACAACCAAGAAACAATAAAACCTTGGCAAACCCTCACATATACCCAGTGACGTGACTGGCCTCAGATGATACACAGAGATGAAACAAATCCTCCTACATAAGTTGTACCCATTTATCTGCAGTCTTCTCTTCTCTACATCCGTTCAAAATGCTGAATTTAGACAGCTTGTCTGGGAGTTCCGAAAAAAAAGGGAGCAGAGAGCTGAAGTCACACACTGCAGGGCTCAGTGAGGAGAGCTCTGAGCACTGATTGGAGGGAATGGACACACCCCCCTCCGCACAGCTCACAGGAACAGAGCTGAGGCTTACAATCTGCTGGTGCTCCCTCCCCTGTCACCTTTTTTTCTCTTGGTGTCAGGAAAACTTGTCAGATGGGCGCCAGATGTGACTTGTCAGAGGAAGGAAGCAGCAGACAGAAATGACACTTAGTGCACTGGATTAAGACAAGTACACACTATAGAGCAGGGATATGCAATTAGCGGACCTCCAGCTGTTGCAGAACTACAAGTCCCATGCCGCATAGCAAGACTCTGACAGCCGCAAGCATGACACCCAGAGGCAGAGGCATGATGGGACTTGTAGTTCTGCAACAGCTGGAGGTCTGCTAATTGCATATCCCTGCTATAGAGGGATATGCTTTGTTCATATGTCTGAGGTTTACAGCCACTTTAGGTCAGAAAGTCCGCTGACCATTCAGGGCTGCCAGATCTGCCTCATCATTGGCTCCCATGTGAGCGGCTTCTCTGCTGTAATCATATGACTGGCACCATACGGGTTTTAGAGAATGGAAAATGTATTTCACATCTGCCCGCTGGGCTTTTTCTTTTTTTCCCCCCCATTGATAAAGCCTTATTTATTCTCACTCCAAAAAGTAATTAAAAGTGAAATCTCTCGTTTACGGGTCCACGGGGCGTTTCCCAAATCTGGGAGGTTTATTAACAATAGTGTAATACACAAATACAACCGTGTAGCATAGTCTTGACGCATTTCGCCCCCCCCCCCCCCCCGCCGTGCGCTTAGTCATAAGGCCTACGGCACAAAACGCGTGTCTGGGAAGTTGCAATCAGGTGGGCAAAGCTTTTGGGGTTTGTGGCTCTGAGAAAACTGCAGCACGCAGCAGCTAGGGGGCGCTGCGAATGAAGAGCGATAAGCATCCCTGTTCACAATTAGCGATTTGGACATGCAGGCAGAATGGGCACGATTTTGGCCGTGATTCCAAATTGCGTCAACATCGTTGGCATAATGCACGTTAGGGTGCCATTCCTTCTTAATGGCACCCCAAACGCGTTGCGACTTTGCTGCAAAATTGTTGCACTGCAAAACTTGTGAAGATCGAAGCAAAACATGCATGTAATGACACGCCTGGCTCAAGGGAAACATTTAGTACTTGAGCTTCTGTGCCGCGACAAACAGGCACAGGGCAGCCAGTGGCCGTCCCCCCCCCCCCCTATTAATGCGGGGTTTTTTTCTTTTTTTTTTAAGAAGCATATGATTAGAACCAGAGGCTCTAATTGGCTTCAAAAAAGGGTGGGCCAGTTGTGTGACAATAGCGAATGAATATTCGCTATTGTCACACTGATTCTCTTCCCGGCCAATCAGGAAGTGGGTCCCGTTTCCCGATTGGCCGAAAGGTAGAAGCGCACCTATTGGCGAGACCCGTTTCCCGATTGGTCGAAAAGTAGAAGCGCACCTATTGGCCTAGGAGGAGAAGGAGGAGGGAGGAGACACGCGGCCGCCTTGATGCCGAGGAGGAGACGCCGCCCGTTGCCTAGAGGAAAGCGCTTCCAGCGCCATAGATGAGAGATAAGTGAGGGGCTGGTAACCGACCGGGAGAGGTGCTGGTGACCCAATCAACCCGACTGACCGGGAGGGGTGCGGGTGACCCAACCGACCCGACTGACCGGGAGGGGTGTGGGTGACCCAACCGACTCGATTGACCGGGAGGGGTGCGGGTGACCCAACCGACCCGACTGACCGGGAGGGGTGCGGGTGACCCAACCGACCCGACTGACCGGGAGGGGTGCGGGTGACCCAACCGACTCGACTGACCGGGAGGGGTGCGGGTGACCCAACCGACCCGACTGACCGGGAGGGGTGCAGGTGACCCAACCGACCCAACTGACCGGGAGGGGTGCGGGTGACCCAACCGACCTGACTGACCGGGGGGGGTGCAGGTGACCCAACCGACCTGACTGACCGGGGGGGGGGGGGTATGGTTGTGGGTGCATTGTTTGCCGCCGCCCCCCAAAAAATATACCACCAGCCGCCATTGAGGGCAGCCCCCATTCACAGTCATATAGCATTGCGATTACAAGTGTTCCCGTTAGCGATTCCGAAAGCGCGATTTACACACGTTTCGCGCATAAGGCAGCCCATTCACTTCAATGCGCGTTTGTCAAAGAAAACTCCTGCTCCTTTTGGGGGACAAGCTTGGCGTGATTTTTAACTGCACGTGTTGCCGGCATGACTCTATCCCTAGACAATCGCGGTAGAATCAAAACGCATTTGGGCGCCTTTAAGAATAATGGCACCCAAACATGTGTTGCGCACTTTACTGCAATCTGGAATCACAGGCAGAATCACAATTCTGAATCGCTCAATGTCGACGGGCCCTGAGCTAATGGGCTGCCCTATGCGCAACCCGCAGAAACAGATGTTGATTGCTCAAAAAATCGCAAGCAGGAACGCAAGATCCCGCTACACAAAATGTGGATGGGGCCTTAGAGAGGTCATAAAACTGGTGCACTCAGAATCTGGTGCAGCTGTGCATAGTAGCCAATCAGCTTCCAGGTTTTATTGCCAAAGCTTAATTGAACAAGCTGAAGCTAGAAGCTGATTGGCCACCATTGCACAGCATGCACCAGGTACCGAGTGCTCCAGTTTTAGTAAATCTCCCCCCCCCCCAATAGTGTAGGCGATCTCTTTAAAAAAGGTGGACGACTTCCATATGGATGATTAGAAGCGCTCCTGGCGCTGATCCGGCTGCGGATTTGCATGCAAAGGTCAGATCGGAGGATGATAATTGGAGGAGACGTAGATTACTCTGTCGCTTTCGCTCCTCGCTCACATTAGGCATTCATCACAACCTGCTGAACTCGCATACATAAAAACAGTGTAAACCTGTGACACCCGTCTACGGCAAAACCGCGGCACCTTGTCCCGCATTCCGCCAACACACCGAAAATATTAAAAGTCGCGTTTTTTTACGTTTTTTTTCTTCTCGAAAGTTTGTTTAAAGGTGAACGCCATACTTACCTGGAAATACATCATTCCAGCTTAAAGCGATATTGAACTCTGCTTTCTTTTTTAAATGCCCCCCCCCCCCGGGTGTTGTACGCCATGATGTGCACCGCATATTAGCCCATTATGGCAGATTACCTTCAAACAGCACCGCGCTGTCACTGCTCCAGCAGGTCCTGTGCTTCCTCCTTCTCTCTTTCCTCCTTCAAGGGTTGCTCTCTCTGGCCACTTGAATGACTGAGCCGCAATTAAATCACCCCCACACATGCATGCTGGAGTCACGTCATAGGCATGTGCACTGGGTGTGCCGGGTGTGCCTGAGCACACCCTAATCAGCCTGTGCAGTGCCCATCCCCCCTGATTCCTACCCTGTTTCCCTTAAAATAAGACCTAGCATGATTGTCGGTGATGGCTGCAATATAAGCCTTACCCTCCAAATAAGCCCTACCCTGTTTCCCCGAAAATAAGCCCTACCCTGAAAATAAGACCTACAAGGACTTTAACTAGGGCTTATTTGGGGGGTAGGGCTTATATTGAAGCCATCGCCGACAATCACGCTAGGTCTTATTTTAGGGGAAACAGGGTAGCATCCCATGTCTCTCCCCTACAGCGCACCTCCCAACATTTTGAGATGGGAATGAGGGACACCTACTAGCAAACATATGTAGGCATAGGACACGCCCCCTGCCACACCCCCTTAAAGGAGAATTAACCAAAAAAGAAGGTTAATCAAATTAAATGTATCAATTTATTAATATCCCAATGAAAATCGCTACAATGAAGCTATGTTCACACAGGTGACCAGGGAGGATTGTAAAAGACATGCAGCTGATACGCATTTTACCGCTTCTCCAAAGTATCCACCTATAATTTGGCTTGGTGGCCACTCGTGTCCCTTAACATTGCCGCACCTCTTCTTCACCGATGGGCTGAAGTTTGCAAGAGACAGCTTTGTCTCCAGCTACCATCATCCAATCCTGTATGCGGAACGTCGGAGCTTACACAGCTTTAGGCCTGAGCTCCCCAGGCCTGACCCCCTTTCATCAGAGTTTACCCCTTTTATTAGGGTCCCCAAAGTTCTCCCTCTTATACCCTTACGTCAGGGTCCCCAGAGTCAGCCCTCCTTTGATAAGTGTCCCCAGAGTCTTCCACCCTTTACATCAGGGTCCCAAGAGTCCCCTCTCCTAAAAATCAGGGTTCCCAGAGTTCCCCCTCCCTAAGTCAGGGTCCCCAGAGTTTGCATTTACATCAGAGACCCCACTTTCATTAGGATGCCCCCTCTTACAGCAAGGTCTCCATAGCCCCCCCTCCCTTACATCAGGGTCCCCCAGAGTCTCCCCTCCTTAAATCAGGGACCCCAGAGTTCCCCTTACATCAGAGTCCCCTACATCAGGGTGCCCAAAGTCACCTCCCCCTTACACCAGGGTCCCAGAGCCCCCCCTTACATCAGTGTCCCCAGAGTCTCCCCTCCTATCATCAGTGTCCCCAGAGTCTCCCCTCCTACCATCAGTGTCCCCAGAGACATCCACCCTTACATCAGAGTCCCAAGAGTCCCCTCTCCTTCAATCAGGGTTCCCAGAGTCCCCCCTCCTTAAATCAGGGTCCCCATAGTTCGCCAATACATAAGAGACCCCACATTCATTAGGATCCCAAAGTCCGCCCTTGCATCAGGGTCCCCATAGCCCCCTTACATCAGGGTCCCCATAGCCACCCCTTACATCAGGATCCCCAGAATCTCCCCTCCTTAAATCAGGGACACCAGAGTTCCCCCTTACATTAGAGTCCCCTTACATCAGGGTGCCCAAAGTCACCCCCCTTACACCAGGGTCCCAGAGCCCCCCTTACATTAGAGTTCCCAGAGTTCCCCCTTCTTAAATCAGAGTCCCCAGAGTTCGCCCTTACGTAAGAGACCCCACTTTGATTAGGATCCAAAAGGCTCCCCTTGCATCAGGGTCATCATAGCCACCCCTTCCATCAGGATCCCCAGAATCTCCCCTCCTTACATCAGGGACACCAGAGTTCCCCCTTACATTAGAGTCCCCTTACATCAGGGTGCCCAAAGTCACCCCCCTTACACCAGGGTCCCAGAGCCCCCCTTACATCAGTGTCCCAAGAGTCCCCTCTCCTTCAATCAGGGTTCCCAGAGTTCGTCCTTACATAAGAGACCCCACTTTGATTAGGATCCCAAAGCCCCCCCTTGCATCAGGGTCCCCATAGCCCCCCTTACATCAGGGTCCCCATATAGAGTTGCCACCTCATCCCTTTAAACCTGAACACATATTAATTACACAGGTTCTGAGGCTAATTGAATGCAGATAAGGCACTAAGTGAGTTTAATTGCCACCTTAATCAGCCTCAGAACCTGTGTAATTAATATGTGTTCGGGTTTAAAGGGGTGAGGTGGGAACCCTAGTCCCCATAGCCACCCCTTACATCAGGATCCCCAGAATCTCCCCTCCTTAAATCAGGGACACCAGAGTTTCCCCTTACATCAGAGTCCCCCTTACATCAGGGTGCCCAAAGCCACCTCCCCCCTTACTAAAGCAACCTTACATCAGGGTCCCTAAAGTCCCCCTTACATCAGGGTCCTTAGAGCCCATTCCCTTTCATGCCGGTAGGTGGCTGCCCAGTTTGCCCAGTGATAGCACCAGCCCTGGGTGTGACAACTTTAACCTGACAGGTGGCACCACCTGTTAAACTTTCTCATTGAAGAATTGAATAGGACCAGTGCCGCAACTGCGCGCCGTGTGGGGTGGTTCAATGTAAAATCCCCATTGGGATCAGAAGGTGGCAGTATTGCCTCCTGATTGGCTGTATCGGTAGAATCTGCCACCCATGTGAATGAGCCCCACTCCAACCTAACCCCAAAAACTGCCGCATGCGCTCAGCTCTCTTCCTACTGTATGAATTCGTGAAGGCAAATAAACGGCAAGCCTGATTTTAGCTTTCAATTGGTGTGCAGCAACTCATTTCAGGTACTGTAGGTACATGGAGAAGGAAGAAGACATAAGCGCAGGAATGGTTATTTCTGTTTTCTTCTTCCTCATCAAATAAAAATGTGTGAGAAGCGATCACAGAATGCAGAACATCACCTGACACTGCGATGGTAACATGCGTTTATCATACATTAACACAGGAGAAGCTTCCTCATCACAGCTGGCAGCCCGAGACACGCAGCGGAGGTGCGCGGGTGTGATGCCACCTTATTTTTGGGTAAGTCACCAGGTGTGGCGTCTGGTAAGCTGCGAAGAGCCTGGAGCTGGAAGGGGATACAGCGGGTTGTGAGACGTTAACATCGCCGCGGACTGATCGATCGGATG